>WSXT02175321.1:0-22068 GCA_011762715.2 Neuroterus valhalla | reverse complement strand
TTTCAGCAGTTTTGCAATATTTGTAATTCTGTGTATGCATCACATTGTAAACTGAATTAAGCACGTATGAAGCCGAGTGCAAAGCGCGAGATCCGAATAACGCGCGCCATAGGCGCGCTCAAACTTGCAAGCGAAACGAGCCGCGCGCGCAGCGCGCTATGAGAATGCGCCCGCGCAGCAGGCAGATTTTTTTCTTGCTTCTGTGTTGCCGTGAGCAGTTGAGCCCCCTCGCTTGAAAATACCTTCCGCGGCCCCTGTTAACAAGGATATGCACGTGTAATATTTGGGCCGCTATAGATTACCTTTATCACAGTATTTAGATTCTCAAATCAAGGCAAGGACTTATATTGCATCGTATCTCACCATGAAAAAATTGCTTCACATTTTACATCTTTCATTGCTAAAAATAACAGAGAAGACTAATGACAATGTCATATTGTGAACGGTGCAGTATTGGGTATGATCGTATATTCTTATTTTTATTAATTTAAGCATATTTTTTAGCATCGTTTAGCATTTCCAGTTTCTTTTCTTGAGACTACGTTACCGAACATGAATTCACATTTTCATGATAATAATTTCAAAAAGACAACCTTGAGGTCTCTAAATAGTAGTATCTCGGCGGAAAAACTTTCGTAACTTACATTTTCGTTGAGGCTGATCGCACCATTTCAAAATATGCGCAAATAAACCTCAATCATGGTGTAAAAGCAGTGACGTAAAAAAAAGGGGGGGGGGTCATACATGATACAAGTAATACATGATTGGTAATACATAATTAAGGTTAGTTGGGAAATAGAAGACTACCTTTTGAACAATCTCTACCCCCGCCCCCCTCCTCTCTCACGACTCAAAGCTATCTACGCTACTGTGTGAAAGTCGAACTTTTTATTAGCACAGCTTGAGATACCCGTGAGATAGTGACTATATAATCTAGTTCAAGTCCAAAAACATTTTCAGTTACGTTTTCATCAATAGAAATTTTTTTATTGAGAAAGATGAAGATTGTTCATACGTTGATCTTCTTTCCGTCGATTTTACTTATTTTTATTGGTAAATATAATAATCTATAGCATCTCTATTCGAATTCAAACATTTTAGAGCTTGTCACGATTCACAGTTTGTTTAATCTTATTCGCATTCTACTGTGCACGTCTGGAGTTGGACGTGTCCAGATGTTACGAGTCCAGATGGTACGTTTTCAAACAGCACCCTTTCACCTAGGCAGGCTGAAATTTGGGTATGCAATTTTAGTAACATCTCCAGTTCGTACATGCACAGGTTCCACACTTCCCAATCTGAACTTTAAAATTCAAATGTCGTGCACAAATTGCACCCCATCACCTGTGTACGTTGAAATAACACGTACACAGATGGTACCCTTCTACTAGGCGAATAAAATTCAGTCGTGGACAGAAGGCTTCACCCTAATTTTGAACACGACCATTTCAATATTTCCAAATTCGAAATTTTAAATTTGAACGTGCGCAAATAGTACCATTTTACCTAGACATTACGAGATTCAGAGGTTCACAGATGGTATCCTCTTAGTTTCATGCGGGCACCGATGCGATACTTTTGAATCTACGCGTTGGAATTCGAATGCGAAGAAGCAGATGCTCTCTCTCAACATCTATCTGTTTCGGGTTTATTCTAAATATCGAGGTTAACCTTCTGTGAATATTTGAGATATGTAGCGCAGAGGGTCCATACCTTAAACTTTTTTTTAGATAATTAATAACATTTATTAGCAATTCCACCTTATTCGAATAATTCACAGCATAATTGTATTGGAACACAAATCTGTGATTCACTCATCAAAAAGAATCTGCCCGCTGCGCGGGCACATTCTCATCCCGCGCTTTGCGCACAACTCGCTTTGCTCGCGAATTCGAGCGCCCCAATGGCGCGCGTCTTTCGGATCTCGCGCTTCGCGCTCGATAATGAACCCACCTCGCGCTCCACACTCGGTCTCCGTACTTCCGTACAATTGTGTATAGAACTTTTGAAACTAAGAAGTAGAATTTTCTTTTGTTAAAGCTTCTCCGGCTTTAAAATATATATTCTCATTGTGGTCTCGTGCTGCGCACTCGATCAAAATCTCTACGAAACGCGAACTTTTCTATATAACCTTTAACTCTAATGCATTTCTATAATATTAATTTATATACCTCATACGTGTGCATAAGTGCGATCGAATATGATTATTCATTCGGAAGTTATCGAGTTCACAGATTATTACATTCTCATCATAATGAGAAGGTGAAAAAAAATGGTTTAATGGTTTTGGTTTTATGTGAAAATCGACTTTCGCGGAATTTATTTAATCTCCACGTTTTGAGACCTCCTGATTCCGAGAAAGTAGTTTTTACGTTGGTGTCTGTCTGTCTGCTGTCGTCATCGTCTTCGTCGTCGTCGTCTGGATACTCCATAACTTTTGAAAGACTATTCGGATTGGATTGTCCTTTGGCAAACATTTTTAGGGACTCCTGACAATTTTTTTGGACTTTTTTTCCAAGACTCATAATTTGAGGGTACAGATTCTTGTCGTAGGTGAAAAGTGAAACTATTTATCCTTATGATTTTTTTTTATAAAAACAAAATTGTAAGAGTTGTGGCATTTGGAAATTCGAAAATATAAACCCAAATAAGAATATTTAGCCGAACAACGCAAGTTATGAAAAAAAGTTCGGAGAAAATGAATGTTTCTTTTTGAGAGCCCTCCAGGATGATCTTTACAACTTTTCGCGTATTCTCGGAAAAATCGAAAATTCAAATTTTGGTCGCACCAAAAGTAATGAAAAATAAAAAGATTCATTTTTTGGTCAAACTGTGCAAGATACGAGAAAACATAAATGAGCTAAACTTGTGCACCAAAAGAGGATCTACAAATTTGGTAGAATTAACTTTTTGATAGGACAAAAAGTTTTTGCTGCATTCATAAAAAACAATAAAATTTGTCATAATTTTTCCCATTGGACGCGTAGTTTTTGTTTCAATCGTGAAAAATATAATTAAAAATTAAAAAATATGCCCACTGCGTGGTCACATTCTCATGGCGCGCTGCGCGCGCGGCTGGCGAATTCGAGCGCGCCTAGGGCGCGCGACTTTCGAATCTCGCGCTTCGCGCTCGATAATGTATTAACCTGGCGCTACGCGCTTGGTTTGTTTATTAACCTCGCGCTACGCGCTCAGTTTTTTTATTAACCTCGCGTTCCGCGCTCGGCTCCATACGTTTTTGATTCAGTTTACAGTGTAATGCATACACAGAGTTGCAAACACTGCAAAACTGCTGAAAACCTCAACTTCTATGAAGATTATTAAATTTTTTCATTTTTTTATGAAATTTTTTTTTATACTAAGTTTACTTAAGGCTCTGCTGGCCTTAAGGAACACATTCTCATTACAATACTCGACACTGATATTTACATCTCGCATTGTTTGGCTAGCAAACAATGCGATCAAAATTTGAATTTTCGATTTTTTGAAAAAATTCAAAAAGTTGTATTCACAATCTTGTAGGGTTCCTAAGAAGAAACGTTTTTGCCCTCTGAGTTTCTTTTCAATCTCTTTTCAATCTTGTTTTTTAAAAAGTGTGCCGAAGCACAATCCAATATGATCATTCTTTCGAAAGTTATCGAGTATACAGATTACAGGCTACACACAGACAGAAAGAAACCTCCGTAAAAATCATCTTTTCTGACTCTGGGGTTCTCAGAACGTGGAGATTCTATTAAATCCGCGAATGTCAATTTTCGCATAAAACCAATACCTCCTCATTCAGAATGAGAATGTAAAAATTGAATTTCTAGAAAAACTACACAACATGTGGAAAAAATTATTCAACAAAACTTCTCTCTCGCTTTGGACAAACTTTGATCGAGTGCTCAGCACGAGACACGCGAAGAGAATGTATTCGTTGAAGCCGGAGAAGCTTTAACAAAAGAGAATTTACACTCATCAAATTAAAGTTGTCGACATTTCGCTTTTAAGTTTCACAAGCTTTTTATACAACTGTAGGAAGGTACAAAGGCCGATTGCGTAGCGCGAGGAATCCTTAACCGAGCGCGGAGCGCAAGGTAAGATTACCATCGAGCGCGAAGCGCGAGATCTGAAAGACGCGCGCCGTGGGCGCGCTCAAATTTGCGAGCGAAGCGCGCGATGAGAATGTGCCCGCGTGGCGGGCAGATTTTTTCTCCATTATTTCTTGTGCGATAAAAATGGGAATTTCCGATTATTTGAAAGAATTCAAAAAGTTGTATTCACGAACTTGCAGGGCTTTCAAGAAGAAAAATTTTTTTCCCTGTGACTTTTCCTCCCATGTTGCATTATTTGGCTAAAAATTCTCATTTCCTTTTATATTTCTGAATTTTGAGAATACCATAAGGCTGACAATTTGGTTTTAATCGAAAAAAAATAATTTTTTGGGTAAATTGTTCCACTTTTCACGTGCTACGAGAAATTGTACTTACAATTTTTGAGTCTTGGAAAGAAAAGTCCAAAAAAATTTCCAAAATGCTTCCACTCTTTCATTTTTATCCAAAATAGCTGGTTTACGAACTTGACCTGTCTTTTTGGTCCCTCAAAATGTGTTACATGGGTTACATATTTCTGCGCATAATGGGGAACAAACTATCAGTCTAATCGAAAAATGAAATCGACCCTTAAAAAACGTCTTTCAGATACTTGACAATTCACTGATACAAAATGAATGAGTGTACTTAACTTGCAAATGAAGAATCGAAAAACATGAAAAATGGCTCTTAAAATTGTTCTTCCATCAGTTCAATCTCATCGATGATTGTTCGAACATGATCATCACAATTCCGCATTCAGATGCATCCTAAGGCGCCATTTCGTCTAGGTTTCTAAACTCCTAAAAAATGTTAAGAACGAACTAAGAACCCGGTCCAAAAGCAACTCCCAAACCATTTTCATTCAAGATACCTTTCTCACAATGACTCACATTTTTGCCTTCCTCTTTCTCTCGTATGTACATTTCAAACACATAGGCCCACGATTCCACTTCATAACCACACACTCTACAAAGTTCCCTCTTGTTCTCTAGCCAGTATTGACCTCCTCGCATTCTATACTCTATTCTAAATCGGATCACCATATACCTCTTTTTTCCTTCTTCACCTTTTCCAGACCTCACTCATTTTTTACCATTCATTGTTTGTCTCCACATTTCCTACCATGAACTTTCTGGATTGTCCCTTTTTCCTCTATTCATCATCTCCCTAAGGCATGCTTCTGCAAATTTGCTCCCCTCGCCCCTATACAATTTCTCTTTAAACTTCCACGCCCTTTTCAGTTGCCTAACTAATGTTTCCTCTTATCCTAGTTCCTCTTTCAACACATACCCTGGACAGCTCAAATTCACCCCCCATGACCCGTTTCAAAAATCTTTCATGAAGACTTTCCACTCTCTATTGTTCCCTTGATTCTGTTCCCTCTTTCTCCAGTCATCCTTAAATCTTCTATTCCCTATACCCCAAGCCTGGCCCATTATTTTACTGGCACATTCTTACTTTTCTCACTCGCAGTTCGTGGCCTTCCCCTAACAGAAATCAGAACCCTGGGTAACAGAACTTCTATACTATTCCCACTGTCTCTTCGTTCATCTTGCATTCAAATACCATTCTACTGCTAATGTTCCTGAACATCATCATCTTGGTCTCACTTACATTTACCGTAATTTCTTCCCCTCTTACGTATTCTCCATAGCCTCTCGTCACAATTATATACCTGTTTCGTCATCTGTTAGAAGTACGGCATCATCCGCCTTTGCTCAAGCGTAAATCTTACTGTTACCTAGAGCCATGCATCCTTTTCCTTCCTCCTTCAATTCTTTCTCTAGGTATGCCAACAGAATACAAAACAATAGAAAACTCAACGAACAGCCTTGCCTTAGCCCTCTTTTCTTTTTTGTATTATTTTTATGCTGGTTTGAAATATTCGCGGTCATTTATCTTACCAAAACTCTTGAATTTACTTTATTATTATGTTAAATTTTTGCGAAGCATCTCCCGTAGTAATTTTGTTTTCGGTTTTAAATTTCAATAGTGTCCTAGTCAATAGAAAAGGTCCTTACTGTAGGTTTTGCCCAAAAATTTGTTTATGGCTCTATGGGGTTTTGGTTCAGGTCTCCTTAGGATGTTCTTCTCTTCTAATACTTGAAGTTTGTTTAGTGTATCCAACTTACAATCCTCAAGATGTCACCCGCTAGCCTGTATGATTTAAGATAGATCCGATCCAAAACTTTCCTTACAACAGCCTATCGAAAGCAGGGGTTCATAAGAGTTACAGCTGTTTTTCTCCTCTTGAAGTCTCAATTGTTTTTCTCCATGAATTTGGTATGGTTCGAAGGCAGCAGTGAGTTCGAATAGTACTTGTGCTAAGGCGTAAAGATAATTGCCGACAATAATGTATCTTATTGTGAGAAGAAAAGTAATTCTCTATTCCTTTTTGCAGATTTGAGTTCACAGTCCAGCTACGACTCTAATAGCGGTTGGTATAGTAATCCTCACCAGCGTCGTTCTGAGTCACCTGTAGAGTCCCGAAATGCTGATCATCTTGATCCAAAAAATTATCGAGTACTTGGATACGGATTCGGACAACTTGGACTACTTCGGCTCGTTCCTAAAATCGATCCATATGTGCGATTCGAATTTCGGCGACATGTTTTCCTTCCAGGTTCGCGAGTTTTACTTCGACCGATAGAAAATTTATTTTTGGGCATGCCAACTGGAACACAAATTGCATTAACGAAATCTAATGGAGACGTGTTTGCCTTATTGGGAACTGATGGTTTTCTTATTGATATATATAATATTGAAGGAGGGCAACGTGCAAAAATGAACATACACAGCGGCTTTGTGGAGGACTTGACCCCAAGGGAAAAGCAGGAATGTCCGGTAGGCCCCGATAACCCAATAGATCAGAATTTCGAAAAAGTTATGACAAATGTAGATACTTTACTCAACATCGAAGGGAAATAGATTCGATTGGATATTCAAGAATATCATTTGATCACGTGCCCTCGAATACTTCTTCTCAATTTCATGGAAGTATATTTTTCAGAACATAGCTTAGAAACTTATTCTGAAATAAAGCTATTTCTTCAGAATTCATTCACATACGAAATGAAACTTTTCTTCATTTCCAGTTACACTTGCACAGTTTTATTTACTTCTCAAATGTCCTGAAGTTTCCATATTAGCCGTTAATAAAAAGAATTTCAATTTATTTCATAGCTTGGGAGTTTTATTTCATTACTCATAATGATTGAATAGGTTTCGAACCACGCGAAAAAATTACAACAATACAATGTCACTCGATAACATAAGATACAAATATTGGAAAGAACATGTACTTGGTAGATGTAAAACACTTCAATGATATAGTAATTCAAAATAAAAATATTTTTCAGAATATTGACAGTTTTATTGCATAATCTCATCATCTCATAAAGAACAGTTTATTTTCTAGCTTGGAATGAGTTTCAAAATAGAAAATAATTATTATTCCTATCAATTTGAGGTTAATTGCAAAATAGAAAAGAAACATTTATTCCCCTGGACTGGTCGTTCTGGAATCAGATCAGATTAAGAACTGCAACGTCCTGAGTTCTCACAGTCCGGGCCCAGACCCGAACCAGAGACAACCCCGTGTTTCTTATTCAGGATGCAGGAGTTTCAAAGCAGTACGTTACACGGAGGAAAAAATTTCAATTACCCTTACTAAACTCTGTTTGGTGGTCGCAGAACATATGGACACATAGGTCAAGTTTCATTTCTAGTTCGATAAACTCAAATTTGGTAGAACTTGTCATTCACACAGTCAGTTACCGCGAATCAGAATACAATTGGGTAGCACACACAAAATACCTCCGGGAATGAAGCTTAATTTGGGCAAAATAGAGGTATGAGCATATGTGCCATGCGCGCGCCGTTTTTGCCGTTCACGCACCAAACGCTTAATGGACCAGGAGCAGTTTAGAATACGGATCCCATGTTTTTAACTTTGCGTCTCATGAATACTTTGGTAAAATAGAAAAAATTCGAAACGAAGCACGTAGATAAGCCGTCGATCACAGGGGCAGTACTCCCATCAATGTGATGACGGCAGAATGCTGTGAACCTCCTTTCAAAAAAAGATTTTGTTTTTTGGCCAAAAAATACGTCTTCAGAACGTTTTCAGACTTCAATTATCCACTCTGTCTATAGAGTATTTCAGAGACCTAGTGGATATAGAAGTCCAGGATCACATCCATTTCTATACTGACGGCCCAAAATCAATACCCGAGTCAACAGCTGGTTGTATTCCCAGATGCTTAATTAACTAGAATGTGGAAACTTTCGAACTTCGCCTCTATTTTCTCGATTGAGGCCATTGCCATACTCTATACACTTGATTACATTATTCAAACTAGATTTTCTAAATCATTAATATTCACAGATTCACTCAGTGTCTTACAAAGCGTTTCAGCTGAATCCCCTGGTTCCACAAATTCTCACTTCATCTTTATTATCAAAAACCGTCAAGCAGTCCCAGAAAAACTGAAGTGCTCGATCTCTCTGGTATGGATTTCTGGACATAAGGGTATTCCAGGAAATAAAGCGGCGGACGTGGCGGCTAAATCAGCAGAGAAAGACGCCACGCTTCTCAATATCCTCCTTCCTTTCTCTAACTTCTTTGGCACTGCCCGCAGAACCTTAGATGACATTTTCGACAGTTATTTCACAGAGATAGGGAAAAATAAGGCCAACCTTAAAATCTGAAGGTTTTACAATTTAAACTCGGCCGCCTTGTCCAGAGGGAATCCTTCAACCGAAGGGTTCCACCTGTACAGACCGGCCGGCCCTTGGCATTTGAATTTCACCGCCTCGCTACGTATGTCAGGAAACCGGACTGGCTGCCATCTCTTGAGAGTTGGCACAAACGAGTCCTGACCGACACTTTGTTTCAGATCCAGTGGAGTATATACTCCCGTAACTTGGTCATGGCCGGATACACAAAGTTTTTAAAGGCAGGTATAGTGCCAACGCAGAATAAGAGTAAGAAGGAGAAACTTGACGGACTAATTCCATGACACGGTCTACTTGACACATGCTCACATATACATACAACTTGTGAACTCTGTTTTGACCAAGATAAGTTCCGGATCCAAATATTTTCGAATACTTTTCGGCGTATTTTTTTGTGCACTACTACATCCCTTGAAATTCCCTACAGCCCTCTGCCATATTATTAGATCCAGAAATGAAAATCCATTTTTTCGACATCCCAACTATGATCACATGCACCTTTGTGATTGACATTCCAATCATCGCCAAGAAGACTGTATTTTCTATTCAACGCCGAGAGACTCAGAATTTCAGTGATTTGAAACTAGGTTATGCTTTGAGCTTTCAAGATACCTGCAATTTTGGCCAAGTTTATTTGTCAATGAGTCACGTCGTTTACCCATTCTGAAAATCATGTTATTGTTACGAATCTTGGAAGTCATTTATGATTCTCATCAAAAAATGTGGAAGCATCAGCAAACAACTAACGTTATGAGATTTTGAAGCACTATCACGGTTTCAATTACCTGGAATCGATACACCAGGTGTATTGTATGTTTTGACGCTCTGACGTTTTTGTGTGAACACTGCTGCTATCTGCATGCAAACCTGATTGCTCATTCGAAAAATGCATGAAATGTTGCAATAAGTATGAAAAAACAATCACTGTGAATGGTTGCCAGCGGTCTTACAGCAAAACAATATAAAAAGTGTGGAGTACGTACACATTTCTTACCGCTGCAGCGCTAATGCAGTGCTCATATAATAATACACAAAAAGTATCGATTCCACTGTATACAATACATCATAAATCGTACTCAATCAAGTGATATCGCTCGAAAATTCTGTAAGATAAGTTCTTTGTTGATGCTTTGACTTTTTAGTATAGTTCCTGGTATTTTTCTTCACGCACACTCGGATACCAATCTTGACTCAACTTAGAAAGACCAATTTATAACCGGTCATAAGGACCCTTTTCGTATAGTCTCGCTGGCATATGATTTCTTTTTAAATTCTGGCCTGGTCGTTTTCGGATGCTTCTCATGAGAAATACCGAAATGAGTACTTGATACTCAAAATACAATTATGGACATCGACAGTCCGACACTCAAATCGGGGAGGCGTTCGAATGATCTTTTTCTTTTGGTCAATTATCTCAAAAATCCCCGCAAATTATTTCCAGAGGTATAAATATGTGAGTGAAGGACTCTGGTGACGAAGCCTTGTCCGCACAAATAGTGAATAAAAATGAGGATACAGGAAAATTAAGTAGAGCTAAAATGAAAGATAATATAGAAGCTGGCAAACAGCTAAGTACTCAAAATATAATTGAAGCAGAAGAAAGAAGCAAAGTAGAGAAAAGAGAGAGAGGGGGGCAGCGAGCAAGAGAGTGAACCCTCAACGATACTGGATCCTGTCTGGTTGATGAGGAGACTCGTGTAAATGATGAAGCTGGGCGGAAGTTCTCTGGATTCGTTGATTTTCAGCTTACTGGTTAAAATGAAGGGAAGAAACCAAGGGCCCGGGTAAAATTTGGGATGCAGGCAAATGATTCACTAGATATTCATCACACATAACTTTATTGGAAGCTATTAGACGCGTTACGACTTGTTGTTTGCGTCTAATTTCTAACTCAGCGAGATAATCAGGTACAGCTGAACTGCCCAGTTCCGATGTCTGAAATTAACTGGTTCTGCGGCACGCAGACCGAGGTTTTGCTGCCACTCGACTCGTTAAAGAAAAGCAATCGCGGCCTCGGATTGGCTAAAACCGTGCGACAAGAGGGGACTCATGTAGTGGCAGATCCCCCCGTGTTTCGATTGAAAATATGAGATGTTATATCAATTAAGCATGATCTCGCGCTGACGGTTGCGTCGGGAATCAAACAAATATGTATGAAACGTAACTTCGAATCTCTAAATACCCTTTCGTGGTTCGAATCTGTAAGCATTTATATTCAACAATTCTATAATCTAAGTTATCTGACTAACAAACAGTTATTAGAACTTACTAAATCAACCTTAGAGGAAAATCAAAGTTATTGATATGGATGCTCTGAAAACGGAAGGGTTCTACCATTTGAAGCGACAGGAAAAAGGTTTTTTTCAATACTAACGATTTTAGAAAGTCCCAATACTCGATGATTCTTAGATCCTTCTTCTTCCATTCATTCACAAGAATAAGCGGGCCCTCTTATTTCAGAAGATAATATAAAATCAGGAAAACCTATGTTCTCGAAGAGCGTGAGGCAGTTGAAGAGAAGAGAGTGAGCGAGTCAAAAGAAAAGTTCACGCGAGTGAGCGAGGACAGAGAAGAGCGGGCGCCTGGATTGATGGAAGGAGGGAGTAGAAAAAGCTGGAAGGCAGCATTAGGCAGAAATGAGTTGACCGTCAGGAAAGCGTTTTCGTGTCAAGTTAAAGTGACAGAGTTGGAAGTGTAGACGGACGCAGGGAAAGAGGAGTGAGGGAAGGATACCTTTGGGAAAAGCAGGAAGATGCGTCAGGAAGGAAACCGAGAGAGATAGATGAAGATAGTTGAGAACAGTAAAACTGGTTTAGGCCTGACGAAACGAGGTTGAGAATGGGAAAGTGAATTAATGTCAGGCTATATTGAGTAGAAGAATGTTGATGGAAGCAAGTGAGAAATAAATAAAAGAAGTTGGTGAGAGGGAGAAGTGGAGAAGTTGGTAGTAAATCCAGAATTTAGAAAAGATTGAAGAAAGACTCCTAAGCGGCCAAAAATCGATTCTCTGATTTTTATTTTTTTTACGTAGAGACATTTTCTCGCCTGGAGTTAGCGCTTGAAAAAGGAGTTGCGGGGTGCTATGCTAGTTGATAGGCGGTGAAAAAGTTTTACGAAATTTGCGTTGAAGGTGTGAATGGAGGGTGAGGTTGGAAGCTCAGGTGGTGAGTAAGGGTGCGAAAGGTGAGTTAAGGGTGGAGGAAGTAGTTTTTTAAGTGTAGGAGAGCTGAAATCAGGTGAAATAGGAAAAGTGAGGTTAGGTTGATGAGAAGGGAGGTAAATTGTTTTGTGAGGGATTTAAGTGTGGAGAGGAGCAAGGAAGTTTATACAAATGGTAGGGAGAAAGAGTAGTGTTTGCTATGGCTTGCTAGGGTGGAGTTATAAAGGGAGTGAGGCAAATAGGAAAACAAAGAGATATTGCAGTAAAGAGAGAACGGCGTACAGAGTCATCTGTCGGATGCAGTAGGCAGTATTCAGAGTAGGCAGGATTCAGGCTGAGGGTCACAACGTGAGCGCTTGTAGCGACGCAGGCGGGAAAAGTCCGGGCGTTTTCGGAGGTTACTGTATGCACTTCTATGTCTAGTCGGAGACTTTATTTATCTTCAAGTTTTTTGGTGCGTAGAATCAGTTTTCCGAGATCGCCATGCCCGAAACCCGTCAGTTCTTTTTTATAACAATTCAATTGATCAAATCAATAAATCTTGTTGTCTCCAACACTTAAGGAATTTCTGATCGATAAGATTGATTGTAACTTCTATCACGAACGTTTTCCACTTTTATTTTTGACAAAATCTTGATTAGAACAAAAGTAACGGACAAATAAGTGCAAAAATATTGTAAATACGCGCTCTTTTCGCATTCAGTGAATCATAATTTGGCTTGTACGATTCCTATTGAGACAAATGATGGCTCATTTCAAGAAATATGCCAATCACTTTAATATAAGCCGTCGGCGACATAGTTTTGTGCCCTTGGGACAATTTTACAGCCCTTTGTAGAGATTTCCAAGGTGATGAGTTTCTAAATAATCGCCGTTTTTGTAGCGCCCAAACGGCACTCGCGCCATGCGTGACCCTGGAATCGGAGCCTCAATCGACTGGCGAAGGAAGGTGAAAATGCTTGATTGGGGGAGCGGGGAAAACGTGAAGGCAAGAAACTCCAGGCAAGCAAAGCAGTAGAAACCGCAAGTCACCTATAGGTGGAGAATGGTCTCGAACTCTGGTCAGGAGCAGACTCTGAATCAGACGGTAGCCAAGGAATTGGTTTGATTATGAATGAGAGAGCAAACGAGCATGTCAAAATGTATGAGTGTGTATCTCCTAGATTATTATGGGTAAGAATGGAAGGTGAAATCAGAAGATAGTTTATTGTAGCATGTTATGCTCATGTTGATGTGACAGTGAAGAGGCAAAAGACACCTTCTGGGACTCGTTGTATGATGCAATAGAAACATGTAATTCAGGCGAAAGAATGATATTACTCTGAGACATGAACGGTTGGGTTGTTGTGCAACGTGAAGGTACTGATAGAGTACATGGTCATTTTGGAGACACAGAAACGAATGGTAATGGAGATAAATTGATCAGTTTGTGCTTGGAAAGGGTTTGTTTATTACAAACACCTGGTTTAGGCACACAATGATACACATGTGTACTTGATGCAGAGGCAAAATCCATGGTATGATCGACTTTGTTGTGGCGGATAAAAGACTAAGAGAACTTGTAAAAGATACAAGGGCTCTGAGAAGTTCTGAATGCGGATCGGGTCACTATCTTATAGTTTCAAAAATAAACCTAGGTCAAGGATGGAGGACAAGAAAAATGATTAAAAACCCAACTGACGCGAGTCAGAATAGAGAATATGCGAAAACCAGATATACAAATAATATATCGGGAAAGCTGGATAAATATTAAGGGCATCACAAAGATGATAGGAAGACAGTATTAGGCAACAAAAATGTACAGGGTGCTTGGATAATACTGCGGAATAGAATCTTTGAGAGTGCTTCGGAAGTTTGAGGTACTGCGACTGTAGGAAGAAAGTCCGGTGATGCGTGGTAGAATGATGAAATACGCGTCGCAGTCAGCGAAAAGAAAGAAGCTTACTCGAAAAATTTGAATACTAGAGTTCTTAGCGATAGGGAAAGGACTAAGGTCATAAATGATTATAGTAATAAAAAGAGGAAAAAAATATACTAGTAAAAGAAAGCAAGGATAAAATCAAAATGGAAAAAGATACGAAAATGCAAAATAATTTTAAAGGAAATAAGAAGCTATTTTGGAAATAGATTAGGAAGGCTGGGAAGGGAATACTAGTACTGAAGTAGTCGGAATGAAGAATGCTGACGGCGAAATGGTATAAGATTCGGACAGAATGAAGGAGTGTATGCGGGATTTTTTCAAGAAGCTGTATGAAAGTGAACCCATGGAGCATAACAACAGTGACACTGACACGGATACGTTAGACAGTTCCGATATAGGTGGCGGAAACAGAATCGCTATCGATGACATTACTTCCGTAATTTAAAATCTGAAGAATGGTAAGGCTGTGTATAAGGGGTGTAGATGGTATAACCTCTGAAATGCTTGAGTTCGGTGGCAGATATTTGTTTGTGTGGCTGTGTAAATTTATGGATATGTGTGCTGTAAATAGCGAAGTTCCGAGTGATTGGAGAAAGGCGATCATTGTTCCAATCTACAAGCGAAAAGGTGATGCAGGCGACTGCAATAATTATAGAGCGATTATCCTTCTAAGTACTGCAGAAAAAGGATTTACCAAAACACTTATTAATAAAGTCATGGAAGTAACAAAGGAAAGGATCTGGGAAGTTCAATGTGGATTTATGTCACATAGATCATGTGCGGATCAGATATGTAGCTTGAGACAGATCACGGAAAAGAGCCTAAGAATTAACAAGAAAGATTTTTGTGCATTTGTTAATCTGGAAAAAGCTTTCGAAAACTTAAATAGGACTCAAGTTTGGAGGTCGTCAAAGAATCTAGAGTGATTGGGTGGCTTCTGAAAGCAATACAAGAAATATATAATGGTAGCAAAGCAAGTGTGTAAGTAAATGGACAACTGAGCAATTGGTTTGATATTAGGCAGGAAGTAAGGCAAGGATGCGTTATATCCTCTTGGATGCTTAATATATACATGGATAAATGTCTGAGAATAGATATCTTTGATGAGGAAGATGTTCATCTTGAGACAGTGAAAGTTCATGGCCTTGCGTTTGCAGATGACAAGATTGATACGGCAGAATCAGCCGAGGATTTGCAGAGGATGTTGAGCAGACTGGATACCAGCATAAAGAGTATAGGCCTTAACATGAACATGAATAAAACAAAAATCATTGTGTTTGAAAGTGAGAATGCGAAAACGAAATGCTTTATTGTCCTGAGTGGAGAAAAGATAAAAAAAGTTGATGATTTCTTGTGTCTTGGAAGTTTATTCACTGCTGGCGTCCATCGAAAGAGCTTTTTGAAAAATCAAAAATGCGAATTACCGTTCAAGCAATGCAAGGTGAAAAGAGATGTTAAGGAGCAAAAATATTTATTCCGTTAGAATAGAAAAGTTTATTTAAAAAAAAAACTTTGCGAGACCCAAAAAAATGCTAGAGAAGTAAATTGTGCATTTTGAAAAGATGTACAAATCAAATGCAAGTCATTTTTCGATTAAACGTATTGTTTTTGTTCCAATCATGATGAAGCACTCGACAGAATGAAAAATTGCCATTTTCCGAGCAAACTATAAAAGACAGGGAGAAATGAGGATGAGCGAAATTATCAACCACAAAGAGGTCTACAAATTCTCATTGATTTATTTTCCAAAAGACGCATATTTTTCGCTTTAATCGTGATAACGATTTGTAAACAGTCGTAACCTCCATTTGTCAGACATTTTATGCGAGATAAGAATCTTAAAGGCGAGTATTGTAATAAGAATGTGTTACTTGAGGCCACTTGAGCCTCAAGTAAATTAATTCAAAACTCTTATCAATCAAAAATTAGAACAAATTACGTAATATTCTCAAAAGTGGAGGTTTCTAACAATTTTATATCTGAGCATTTTTTGCTATCTTATACTGTTCTGCAAAAATTAATTTTTTTATTTTCATGTTAGTCTTGCAAATAAATGAAAAATCACGTTTCCTATATAAAAATTATTGTGAACACATTCGTCCAATTTTTTAGGTGACAAATTTTTATCTAAACCCTTTTTTCTGTACCTCCTATAGGACCTCCGTCGAAGCTTATATTAATTTCGACGAAAACTTAGAAGATAAGTTTATTTTCTTGAGACTACGTTACCGAATATGAATTCATATTCTCATGATAATGATTTTAAAAGAACAACCTTGAGGTCTGTAGAAAGTAGTATCGCCACGGAAAAACTTCCGTAACTTAGATTTACGTTGAGGCCGACCGCACCATTTCTAAATGAGCGCAAATAAACCTCAATTATGGAGTAAATATCGTAACTTCCTTAATAGTACAGCTTAAGATACCAGTGAGATAGCGACTTTATAATCTAGCTCAAGACAAAAACATTTTTTAGTTACCTTTCTATCGGTAGTAATTTTTCTAATTGTAAAAGATGAAGATCGTCCATACTTTGGTCTTATTCCCGGCGATTATACTTATTTTCATTGGTAAATACATTAATCTATAGCATCTCTATTCGAATTCAAACATTTAAGAGCTTGTCAAGATTCACAGTTTGTTTAATCTTATTCGCATTCTACTCTGAATGCTATTTTCTTCTTATTCTTACCTCTGTTTTTCGGAAATGTACCCTAATTTGATCTGAATTCATTCCGAAGGAATCCGTATTGTGACTCCGTTATGGACGAAAAGTTAAACCATTGCATGTAGCATTGTGATACGCCCGATCTTGAATACATCCATCTGTGCACGTCTGGAATTGGACGTGCCCAGATGTTACGAGTCCCGATGTTACGAGTCCAAATGGTACTTTTTCAAATGGTACACTTCCAAATCTGCACGTAGAAATGAAACATGCACGCATGGTACCCTTCAACCTAGGCATGCACAGGTTCCATACTTCCTAATCTGAACTTTGAAATCCAAGCGTACACAAATAGTATGATTTCACTTATGAATGATGGAATAACGACATACACAAATGGCACCCTTTTACTCGGCGTAATAAAATTAAGGCGTGTACATAAGGTATCATCCTTATTTTGAACACGCACCATTGCAATATTTCCAAATTCGAACTTTGAAATTCAAACGTGCGCAAATGGTATTATTTTACCTAAGAATGATGAGATTTGGACGTTCACAGATCGTATCCTCTTAGTTTCATGCGAGCCAGCACTCACATTTCTCATTCCATCCTGCTTTCTAAACCGGATCACCTTATTCCACCTTTTCTCCTTCGTCACCATTTCCAGACAATCTGGTTGGTACCACTTGTCCCGTCCTTCATTCATCCGTCTGACCTGCACCTCTCTGTACTTTGTTTCATACTCTTCGAATCACTTGTCTTACTTCTTGCCAACCATACTTGAGCGCTTCATTTTCCATGCCATCCTCATCTGTTGCTTTATTTCTTTTCAGCCCATCAATTGCCATTTCCACTGATTTTCTACTAACCTCATTCCCTTCTTCCCTTCCACTCCTGATTATTTTTCTTTTCGCATCCCTCATTCTAGGTTGCTTTCCTTCCATCAATCCTTTAGGGTACTTTGTCAACTCATTTATTTGTATCTCCTGATTTACGCCCTTTCTTTTTCCTCTATTCCTCCTTTCTTTTTTATTCTATCATCGTCCCTTCTATTAATCTCTTCTCTCCTCTTATTACTCATTTATTCCTTTATTCTCTCTTTCCAACTCCTACAGTCGTCGTCCTACCATCCTTCTGAACCCACTTTCATTCCCAGCATCAGCTTCCTTATTCTTCTTACATTCTCATCAGAGAAGGTATTAGATTTGTGTGAAATTTGCCCTCTCCTCCCCATCTTTGTCAAATTTTCACGTTTTGAGACCACTTGAACCTAGAAAAAAGGTTTTCACGAATGCGTCTGTATGTATGCCTGTATGTCTGTCTGTCTGGCTGTATGTTTGTATGTATGAATGAATGTATGTATGTATGCATGTATGTATTCAGGTATGTATGTGAACACAATAACTTACGAAAAAATGGATCTATTATATTGGCCTTTGGTACCTACACTCTTTCAGTGTCAAAAACTGAAGGTAAAGTCCGTTAGCCAGCTATTTTCAATGGAAACTCTAAAAATTTGAGCATTTTAAAAATTTCTTACAGTATTTTTTACGAGCTTCTTTTTCTTTTTGAATTTTTTCAAAAAATCGAAAATTTCCATTTTGATCGAACAAAAAATAATGAAAAATAAATCCCAAGATTTGAAAATTGTAAGTTTGGTTTCATGTAGCAGATAAAAAGAGAAACAATTTATCCTCATGATTTTTTTTTATGAAGACAAAATTGTCGGAAATATGGCATTTTCAATATTCAAAAATATAAACGAAAATGAGAATTCTCAGCCCAACAACGCAAGATATGAAGAAAAGTTCGTGGGAAAAAATGTCCCTTTCCGGGAGCCCTCCAAGATGATCTTTACAGCTTTTCGAGTTTTCTCAAAAAATCGAAAATTCAAATTTTTATCGCACAAAAAATAATGAAAAATAGAAAGATTTATTTTATGTTCAAACTATGCAAGTTATGGGAAAATGTAAACTAAACTTGTTATACTAAGAACAAACTAAGCTTACATACCAAAAAAATATCTACATATTTGGTAAAATCAACTTTTTGATGAGTAGGTTTTGCTTCATTTATAAAAAGCCATATAAAAAATGAAAAAAATTAACTTTCGGACAATTATTGACACAAGCTTAGGAAAAATCAAATCAACACAAGTTTTTTATCAGGAAAAAATCTTAAGTTTGTTATCAACTTTTTTAACAGGATATGTAGTTTCCATTTCAATAAGGAAAAATAGCTATAAAAATGAAATGATAACATTTTTGAAAAAATGACTAAGGCTAGTACGTACAGAAGATTGATAGAGAAAAGTTATTCGCCCGAAAAATATCTGTAAATTTGTTATAATTTTTCCAATTGGACGCGCAGTTTTTCTTTCAATCACAAAAAAAAAAAATTTTTAATCGAATTTCTAGAAAAACTACACAACATGTGAAGAGAAATTAGGCGACAGCACTTCTCCACCGTTTTGGTCAAACTTTGAACGAGTGCGCAGCACGAGAATCGCGATGAGAATGTATTCGGTAAAGCCGGAGAAGCTTTAACAAAAGAGAATTCACACTCATGAAATTAGAGTATTCGACATTTTGCTATCGAGTTTCAAAAGCTATGTATACAAATGTAGGGAAGAACAAAGACCGAGCGCGTAGTGCGAGGTTAATTCATAACCGAGCGCGGAGCGCGATGTGAGTTTACCATCGAGCAGGAAGGACAAAGATCTTGAAAGAAAAAAATTTAGAAAAATTTTTTACTATGAAGAACCAAAAAATATGATGGAAAATGCATTACAAGTAGACTATATTAAAACTAATTAGCCCTAAAAGTCTTAGGGAAAAGAGATGGGCATGTCTTCCGAAATGCAGAAATTACACAGTTTCTTATGGGGAATTCATTCTGAAACTCATTTAACCCTGGAAATTTGAAAATGTTCGTGACAATCTTGGGAAATATTACAATGTTAACCTGTGAAAACACTTGTCTTCCTATCTTATACGTTCGGAAACAAATTTTATCGAGTAGACAATCCTGAAGATGTCACCCGCCAGCCTGCATAATTCAAAATAGATCCCATCCAAAACTTTCCTTACTACAGCCTACCGAACGCAGAGGTTCATAAGAGTTCCAGCTCTTTTTCTCCTCCAGAAGTCTAATTTTTTTCCCCTACGAATCTATTTCGGTTTTACGGGATCAGTAAGTTTGTTTGCGTTTGGAAAGTACTTATGCTAGGGCGTAACGATGTTCCTCCATTCCTCTTCGCAGATTTGAGTTTACAGTCCAGCTGCATTTCCAATGGCGGTTTGTTTAGTAATCCTTGCCAGCGTCGTTCTCAGTCTCCTGTAGAGTCTCGAGCTTCTGATCATGCTGATTCAACAAAGTATCGAGTACTTGGATATGGATTTGGACAAATTTGACTAATTCGGCTTATTCCTAAAATCGATCCATATGTACAATTCGAATTTCGGAAACACGTTTTCCTTCCAGGTTCGCGTGTTTTACTTCAACCGGAAGAAAATTCATTTGTGGGCATGCCAACTGGAACACAAATTGTGTTAACTAAATCTGATGGTGACGTATTTGCCCTAGTGCGGACTGATGGTATTCTTGTTGATATATATAATATTGAAGGACGGCAGCGTGCGAAAATGAACTAAGAAAGCGGCTTTGTGAAGGACTTGACACCAAGCGAAAAGCTGGAATGTCCAGTAGGCCCCGATAACCCAATACGTGATAATTTCGAAGAAGTCGTTTCAAACAAAGATACTTTACTCAACTACGGAGGAAAATGAATTCGATTGGATATTCAAAAATATTATTTGGTCACGTTTCCTCGAATTCTCCTTCTTAATTTCATGACATTATATTTTTCAGAACATAGCTTTAAAACTTATTCTTAAATAAAGCTATTTCTTCAGAATTCATCCAGAGATACGAAATGGAACTTTTCTTCATTCTTAGTTAGACTTGCACAGTTCTAATCACTTCTCAAATGTCCTGGAGCTTCCATATTAGCCGTTAACAAAAAAAATGTTCAATTTATTCCATAGCTTGGGAGTTTTATTCCATTACTTATTGTTAGAATGATTGAGTAGGTTTTGAACAACGCGAAAAATTCACAAGAATATAATGTCACTCGATAACATAAGATACGATGGTTGGAAAGAATGTGTACTTGGTAGATGTAAAACAATTCAGCAATTTGGTAATTCCGAATAAAAATATTTTCCTGAAAGGTGCCAGTTTTATTGCATACCCTCATCACCTGGTAAGAAACAGTTTTTTTTTACGCTTGGAGTGATTTGCAAAATAGAAAATAATATTTATTTCCATCAATTTGAAGTGAGTTGCGAAATAGGAAATAATATTTATAACTCTGTTGTTTGAATCTCCCCCGCGTTGCCTCCTACTCCCGCAGCCCTTGAGCTTAAGACCATGCACTGTGGGGTGCGTCAACTCAGGATAAGTGCTTCGTTTGGCCGCTAGCGCGGCTCCGATGTCTAACAGCTGCAATTTGGCTTCTCAGTTAGTTGTTGCTTCACCGCCGCACAGTAGTCTGGAACGTGCTGAAAGCTGTTCTAAACCAAAAAAAAAAATTTTTCTCCAGAAACATTTGAAAGCAGTTATCGGTGAACAGGGCCGGCGAAAATAGTGGTGTGAGTGATTCCCCACTTGAAATCGAGAATCAGTTGTTCATACTTTTTGACCCGTGTATACTCTATTGCCCTTGAGGCTTTGTCGGCGAAGAAGGTTCTTCTTCATCAATTATTAGAGGGCAAAACCGTTTCCGTAACTACGTAACCTCTTGAGCATGTGTCAACTTGCAGCACTCGAGTCCTAACGCGAAAGACGTGTTGCTGCGTGAGTACTTAAGAGCTTATATATGCTTTATACTTATGGAGTGTGTTCCTGGAGGTATGTATGAAAATTTTGTCTCAATATGTTGGTGGTAATTGCGTCAAACATACGTGTAATATGACTTGTGAGGTACTTTTGGAAAAAGCTACAATTTCATAAAAAGTCTTTTGAAAATTAAGTAAAAAATTACATTCCCGCGAGACTCTGTGTAGTTCTAAAATTCAGTATGTAAGTAAAGATATATTTATTCGAAAAACTCAAAAATCAGATGCTACTTTCTGCCATTTTCGTCGTGCTTTATTAATTTGTGCGGCCTAAGCCGCGGCCGGCTGTGACTTGCGAGTACCTGTATAGCAGAGGGGCACACAATTTTCATAATTGCACGCTGACGCTTCAAGCGGATTTTTTCTGGATTGCGAAGTTCCCTACGGATTCCCGTACTCCCCGAAGAAAACCTTGCAGTTCCCCGAACATTTGGGATCAATTTTCTATCTCTTTTGAGAATATATTGTTCCCAAGTATTTTTAGACGGTGAAAATGCAAAACGTGGGACGAGCAAACACCAAAGTATTGTGCTTATTAGCCTCATCGACTACGAGAGCCGCGCGCGCCCAAGCTTGGGACTGATTCCGTCCCAAGCTTGAAGCGA
>WSXT02175310.1:0-22069 GCA_011762715.2 Neuroterus valhalla | reverse complement strand
GGGAATCTGCCTGCAAACATATAGGCCGATATCCCAGGCATCAACACTACGCAACTGTCAACTCGGTTTTCACTATTAAATTTTGCGGTGAAAAAAATGCTTCGCTGCCTGGACTAGAGCGCTTTATCGAGAATGCTGTTCCCGGTCCGCCACGGGCTTCGTTTGACTACGCCTGACCACGCCTACTTGCGCGCCCTGTCCACACAGCCCGGTCGCCGAGGGGCCCCTTTCCACATCGCGATCAACGCATGAACGCATCCAGGGTGGTTAGAGAGGGGATTGACGAGTAACAGTTATTTACACCGTTGCTCACGCGTTGGACACCTCTGAATTAGAGGATGGATGGTAGGAGACGGATTCTAGTCGTTGCTAAACAAGAGGAGGAAGTCTAGGAGAATGATTTTTGGGAGAGGTCGAAGGGGAAAATGACAATGAAGAGGGGAAAATATGGAATTTGAGGAATCATCTGGAATTTCTACTTGAGAAAAGTGGTAACATCAAGGATGATGTTAAGAAAAGATTCAGACGGAAGTGGATAGCAATAAAAAAAAGGTTTGGGTATAGGCGAGAAATGATTAAAAAATGATTTTGAGAGAGAATTAGATATCGATTGGACATGTGAGATGTAGAAACACAGAATATTGGAATAAATGTTGGGGGAGAGAAGAGCAAAAATGTAAATCCTTTGTGGGGGAAGTAGGGGTGAACGAAAGAAGAAAGAAGCATGGCAATGAGAAAGGTTTTGCATAAAAAGAAGGAAAGAATAAGTGGTGGAACGACTAAGAGAACTGTAAAGGCTTTGGGATTAAAGATTAAAAGTTATAATAGAACATAAGAGGAAAAATGTAAATTCTGTCAAAATTAAGGTTGCGGTAAGGACTGGCCAGTAGAAAAGAAACAAATCTTTTAACCAAATAATTACCTTGCGAATTGCATGATTTTCATTATCAGCAACAAAAATCCAATTTCCAAGGATACAAACACCTTGGGGTGCATTAAACCTCGCATTTCCAAAGCTACCATCTCGAAAAGCTGGCGCGCATCCTCCAATTACAGTTTCTACTTTTCCGAGTCTATCCATAATTAAAATCCTGTTATTTCCTGTATCAGAAACAACCAGTTTTTCCTCATCCTGGGATTCTAATACGTTCATTTTTCCAGGGAATAACAAATTTCCTCTGGAAGCTGGTAAAAGATGTTGGACGGATTTCAGAGGGAGTGGATGATTCGATATTTCATTTAGAGATTTGAAATAAGCAAGGGCTACTTTTACGTAGAGGAATAAAGATTCTCGATGACCTTCTCCAACGAGGACAAATAAAGGTTGTACTTTTGGACCTGAAATTCATATATTTAAACATTTTCATTAATTGTGAATATTTTTGTGAATAAAATAAAAATAAAAATGTATGCAAAAAAACCTTTTCTAAAAAGGACCCAACTGATTATTTGAACTCTTCTCCTTAAATTATTTCTCGGATGTCAGAGAGCCATAAGCGATAGAAACGTTCAGCGTAAAAAAAAATATTAGGCAACATTTACTTTATCTTTTTGAAGAAATTTCTACATTTCAAATAAATTCGATACAAAAGTCAACTTTTTTCGAAAAGGACTTAATTTATCATTCTAAGTTTTGTTTTTTAATATTCTTGGGATGGCGAAGAAATTTAATAACTAGAAAAATATGGAAAAATATGTTCGGCAACAGTTACCATATCTTTTTGAGCAACTTTTTGCATTTTATATCAATTAAATACTGAGATCTATTTTTCCAAAAAGGACCCCACCAATTATTTTAACTTTTATCTTCAAACTTTACGGGATGCCATAGAACCGCAATAAATAAAAAATCTCTGTTTGAAAGAAATGTTGTACAGTATTTACTATAGTTTTTAGGATAAAAAAACTTTCAACGGAAGAATGTTTGTATTAAAATTAATTATTACAAGGACCAACTTTTGCGATAAGAGACTCTAACGATTATTTTAATTTTTGTCTTCGACTATTCTTGGGGTGACAAAGAAACATTTACCGATTCTCATATGGCAAATTTTCGCATTTTATAATAATTAGATACTACAATGGTTTTTTTTGCATCTTCGGATTTTCGCAAAATGGCAGAGAACCACAATAAATGAAACATATCTGTTTCAAAGAATTTTTCCACAGTATTTACTGGAGTTTTGAAAATGAATGAAAAACTTCCTCGGGAATTTTTAAAGTTAAAATCAATCAAATACAAAAATCTACTTTTGTCATAACAGACTATATCGATTATTTTAATCTTTGATTACACATATTCTCGGAGTGACAAAGAATCATTATAAACACGTAAATACAGTGAAAACCCGATTTTATAGGACATTTATGATATTTGAGAAAGCTTCTTGAAAAAATCTTTGCATTTCAAGTTATTCCAAATGCAAAAATAAAATTTTTAAAAATACGGCCTCATCGATTATTTCAAAGCTTCACTTTAAATTATTTTTGAGATACCAGAAAACCTAAGCGATAAAAACATTCAGCGAAAAAAATTGGGCAACATCTACTCTACCATTTCAGAGGAATTTTCAAAATTCAAATTATTTAAATACAAATATCGTATTTTACTATAGCGCACTGGAGCGATTATTTTATTTTCTGTCCTTCAACATTCTCAGAATGTCACAAAAGTATAATAAAAAAAAAACTAATTCCTTAATTTCCGCAACATTTACAATATCTTTGTGGGCAAATTTTCACATCTCATGTTAAATAAAAACTGACGACTTCTTTCCAAAAGGGCCTCGACGATTATTTTTATTTTCATCTTGAAATATTAGTGGGATGGCAGAGAACCGGAATCAGTAAATAAATCTATCGAAAACGAATATATTTTACAATATTTACTAACTACTATAGCATTTTAAAAGAAACCTTTTAAAGACACGTTTGTTATTTCAAAATTCATTGAATGCAGAAAAAAACTCCAACCAAAAAGAACTGCTAAAATCGAAACTTCTCAAAAATGGCTTCACCGATTATTTTAATTTGTATCTTGATATTTTTGCGAGATGGCAGCGAATCCATCAAGGAAAATATCAGGCGACATTTACTGTATCTTTTCAGAGGAATTTCGACACTCTAAACTGATCGAATACAAGAATCTACTTTCTTCAAAAAGGGAATCAAAAATATAAAAATATAAAAATCCAGGAAAAAATCATTTTTGGGCAACATTTACCATACTTTTTTGGTCAAATGTTTTAATTTTAGAATTGAAAACTGAAATTTTTTTATAATTTCATTTTTTCAGACATACCTAGGATAACCAGACTTGGCCAGCATGATATTCCAATATCACGCCACATGGAAAGTCTACTATCATTAACTACTGGATGTGCTATGTTATACCTTTGGACTGCTGATAAAATTTTGGCTGAGTCCCTTTCATTGGCAAATTTAGCACTATGGACCCCAACCTGAAAAGTTTTAACTCTCTTAAGTTTATGGCAACACGAAAAATGAATTAGTTGAACAAAATTATTTTTACGAAGAAAAAATTATAGTAAAGATATCAGGCTCCGAAGTGCTCTATGGAATTAAAAAAAGTATCACAAAATTTTCTTCCTGAACAAAAAAGTATTCTCAAACATGTAGGAAGTATTAAGAAATGGCTTTTTCAAATCAGCCAAAAAACAGTGTTTCAAATTTTTGACATGTACAAAAAATACTTTTAACTAAAAAAAGAACGTATTTTAAGGAATAAAAATAGTTTCAATCAAATGCCAACATTGTCGTCGGAGCTATTTTTGAATTTTAATCAAATTGTTGAAGTTGTAAGCCAAAAATCAGAATTTCTGACAAGTCAGTTGAACTATCGATCCAAAAATATGAATTTTCAACAACAGATTTATTTTTCATTCAAACAGTTCAATTTTATAACTAAATAGTTGAATTTTCAATTCAGAAAGACATCTTTGCAATAAAACAGTTACACTTTCTACCAAAACGATGTTTTTTCAACAGAAAAAAACATTTACCAAAATTGTTACATTATCATCAAAATATTCATTTCCTCAACCAAATAATGAGATGTACAATAGAATAGATTAATTTTCAAACGAGAAAATTGTCAAAGTTCTAAGACAAAAAGGCAGAAGACAAAAAATACGGCTTTAACAAAATTGTTAAGTTTCCAACTAAATTAGTGAACTGTCCACAAAATTAATAATTTATGAACTGAATTATGATATTTATGACCAAAAGATGAACATTTTTGGATGAAAGTGTTCGAATTTCAAAACAAAAAAAAAGGAAGATTTTCCATTCACGAAAGGAGAACCATCTCAACCAAATTGTTGAAATTCTCGATCAAAAAGACGGATTTTTTACATCCCAGTTGAACTTTTAACCCGAAAAGACGAAATTTCTACAAAAAAATTAGAATCTCAATCAAAAATATGAATGAATACACGAAGAGTGTATTGCCTGTTCAATTTTCAAAAAAATCAATAAATTTTCAACTAAACAATAGAATTCTCAACTGGATAATAAGATTTCTTACAAAAAAATATGAATTGCCAACCAAAAAGTTTAATATTCTACCAAAAAAGTTAAAATTTAAAACCCAAAAGGACAAATTTCCAACTTATCACTTGAACCTTCGCTAAAAAGGAGGACTCTTCAACAACACTGTTATTTTTCAAAAAAATGAATAAATTCTCAACCAATGAACAGATTTTTAAGTGAAAGAGGTCAATTTTCAAACCAAAAAGACGAATATTCAATTTTCAACTATAATAGTTTAATCTGACCAAGCGCGATGACTTTTTCAAATAATAGCTATACTTACATTCAAATAATTGAATTGATAACCAATTTATCAGATTTTCCACCAAAAAAGTTGAATTTTCAAACGAAAAAGATTCTAAAGTCTTGTACAATTCGAACAAGATCGTTGAAGTCTTAAGCCGAAACAGTTAATTTCCAGATTGTTCAAATTTCCAATGAAACAGCTGGAGTTTCAATCAAAAAATTCGATTTTCTACCAAAATAGGTACATTTCAAGCCCAGAGAGATGAATTTTCGACAAAACAGTTCAGTTTCAACCAACAAGACGAATTTCAAACCAGATATAAAACCAATAAATAATGTATGTAACTCCGAAGCCTGAGATGTATTTAATTTCCTAAAAATATATATTTTTTTTTAATCGACTTGAATACTAACAACAGCAAGCCCATCCTCGATGGAATGCTTCTTTTCAAGGGCATCCAAGTCTGGCAAAATGTGCATGCAATTGATGCAACAGTATGTGAAGAAATCCAGAACTATAATCTTCCCAGCGAGATGTTTGCATACTGATAATTCCTCAGAAACATTAAACCACTCCAATCCTAATAAAATAACAACAAAATTAATATAGAGGTAAATACTTCAATTTTCATTCCCTTCTCGAGAAGTGTATTCTTCTTCTTTACCTTGAACTCGACAAGTGTTTTAAAATCATTAATTAACTTATACTCAAGATATTTATCTCTAAATTTTATTTGTCAGTCTTCAGTTATCAGTTACAGTTAAGTTATCAAACTTATAATATTATCCGCAAAAGAAAATTGAGCTCAATCTTCCTCTCCTAAACTAATTACTCAAAACATTTCATATCAATTAAAAATTTAACTCTCGGAGATCTACAATTTCGTTCTTGTAATCCCGAAACGAAATTTACAAACAATATCAATGGAAAACGTATCATAAAATGTTGAGGATATCAACGTTGAACTTTGATACTCTCTATGAGAATATAAAATAAAATATAAATCATTCGTCAGTAGTGGGTAAATTGAATTCTCGGTGAAGGCTCGCCATAGTAACTTCTCTCATTGTGGCTAAAGCGCCCAAAACTACTTGTGTAGCGTCTTTGATATTATTATATTCATGAAGATAGTTCATCGTTGTCTGTTTCGAAGGAACGGAATCCAATTCAGTCTTCAATTTTGAAAGTTCTTCGTCTAATTCCTCCTCTAGTTTCATTAATTTGAAAAACTCTTCCTGCTCGTTTTCGGTCAAAGGTTTTTCTTGGCTGTTTTCAAAATTTTGAGACAAATTTGAAACGAACTCCTTGACGTCGTTTGATTCCAAATTTTTGATCACTTCTGAGTTTATTTCCGGGGTTAAAAACGGAGGATCATCGTCGATTAAAGAATTATCTTTGTTCTCATTATCTGTTTCTGGAGTTAATTCGGGAGGAGCACCCTCGGTTTGTTCTTCTGTTAAAGAATAATCCATCTTCTCATTTTCTGTTTCTGAAGTTAATTCGGGAGCAGCACCATCAGATTTTTGTTCTTCAACTGAAGAATCGTTTACTGTATCCGCAGATAAACGAAGTCTCATAGAAGCTTCGATTTCATCCTCAGTTTGTTTCGTATCTCCAAAAATCGACGTCATTTCAAAGCACCTATGATTCAACTGACAAAAAAAAATTGATATTTTTTCACATACTTCATACTGTTCATGATATACAGAGTAAATTGTCGTCCAACGATTTCAAAACTTCAGTAAATAAATAAATTTTCGAGACAAAAAGATCATTTCCAACCAAGCAAAAAAACTTGTCTATCATAATATGTGAATTTGTAATCCAAAAGGACTTATTTTCAACATAACAGTTGAATTTTAGACCAAAAAGATCAATGAACCCAAACAGTTGAAATTTCAAGAAAATTCTGAAATTTCTTACAAAAATTTCATTTTGAACCAAAAAAGATTACTTAGTGGTTTTCAACATAATAATTTATTATATAATTATATAATTATTTATTTTGAACCTACAAAGATGAATTTTCAACCAAGGAAAATAATTTTCTACCTAAAGAAGATTCTTAATAAATACATGAATCAATTTGAGAATTACATTTCCACAAAAAATAAAACGAATTTCCAACCAGTTTAATTTAAAGGAAAAAGGCGAGTTCTCAACAGAAAAGTTCAATGCCGAAGCAAATAGATCAATTTTCGACAAGAAAGTTGATTTTGAATCAAGAAGGGAGAATTTTTAACCGAAAATAGGATCCTTTTATTTCAGGTATAAAAATCGATTTATAAAAGAATAGGGAATTTTCAATTCATTTAATTCGATCAATGAAGATTTATTTTCTCTAAATAGTTAATGATTTCAAAACGAAACAGGAATGTTTTGAACAAATTCCATGAATTTTTCACCGAACTGATGGACCAAAAACATAAGTTTTCTATCGAGAAGATCCATTTTCTACTTAGATCGATGCATTTACAACAAAATATTTTACTCCTCAACAAAATACATAAGTTCAGAAACTAAAAAGACGAATTTTCAACAACAAACTTTATTCGTGACCAAGAAACATAACTTTTCTGCCATCAAAATTTAATTTTCAATGCTTGAACAAAGTAATGGAATTTTCAATAAAATAACCAAACATCACAATTAATAGTTCAATTTTGAACTAAGTATCTAAATTTTTTACCTAAAAAGAAGAATTCTTCCAACAAAAGTTTTCTTTAATCTAAAATAGAAAACTCAGATAAAAAAAAAATACTTCCTAATGAAAACAAGAATTTTTACAGAATAGTTGGATTCTCAGTGGAATAGATCAATATTCAACAAAAAATATCATTTTTAACTAGAAAAAAAGAAGTTCTCAACCAAATAGTTAGATCTCTAACAAGGGGGCCTCAGGTCGCCCAATTTTTGTTTTGGTCGATACTCTCCTCAGTGATAGACACCTACAAGAGGTTTTCTGAGAAAAATCAAGAAGGCGCAATTTAGGACCATTTTCGAGGAAAATGCATTTGAAGAATCGCGAGCGGATGGTCGTTGAGCTAGCGTAAATGTATTTACAAGCACCTGGCAGCTCACCTGGTAAAGCGTTTCGCCGATAGTCGCAAGGTTGCACGCTCGATTCCCGCTGCCTGCAATTTTTTTTGGTTCGAAACTGTTTATTCATTCATTTCTCAATAATTTTTAATAAAATTATAATTTTTCATGATTGTTTAATACTTTTTTAAGGTGAAAACTCTGTTTTAACTTTTTATTATTTTTCATTTCGAAAGTGGTGTATTTTCTCTTAAATTATCAATTATTTAATTATTTGTAGTATTTATATTTTTAATACAAATAAGGAAATAAGTGTTTCAAACGAAAATTGCACGAAATCAAAATGTTCTATACAAAATACGAAAAGTAAAACACAGGAATAATAGTCAATTATCTTTTAAACATTTATTAACTTACATTAACATTTATTATGAATAATTATTACACATATGTATCATCAGGATTACGTAGTATCGCCTTGGTTCTACGATGAGTATCACTCTAGTTCGTGCGATACTACGTAATCCTGATGATACATATGTATAATAATTATTCAGAATAAATGTTAATGGAAGTTAATGAATGTTTAAAAGATAATTGATATTATTAATATTATTCCTGTGTTTTATTTTTTGTATTTTGTATAAGATATTTTAATTTCGTATTTAAAATTGCAATTTTCGTTTGAAACACTTATTTCCCAATTTGAATTAAAAATATAAATACTGCAAATAACTATATAATTAATAATTTTAAAGAAAAGGCGCAACTTTCCAAACGGAAAATAATAAGCGTTAGAATAGTTTCCACTAAAAGAAATTATTAAACAATCATTAAAAATTATAATTTTATAAAAAATTTTTCAAGAAATGGATAAATAAATAGTTTCGCATTCAAAAAAAAGTGCAGGCAGCGAGAATCGATCGTGCAACCTTGCGATTATCAGCGAAACGCTTTACCAGGTTAGCTACCATGTGCATGAAAATACATTTCCGTTAGCTCAACGACCATCCGCTCGGAATTCTTCAAATATGCATTTTTCTCGAAAATGGTCCAAAATTGCGCCTTCTTGATTTTTCTCAGAAAACCTCTAGTCAGCGAAAAACGTTAATGTTGATGATTTGAGAAAAAGAGGTTTGATTTTAAAATTAGACCAATTTTAATTCAAATAAAAAGAAAAAACTTTAAACAAAAAAAGAAGAATTCATCATCCAATCAAATTGTCGTATTCTCATCACCTAAGATAATCTATTGACCAAAAAGATTAATCTTTCGCAAAAAAGAAAAGATAAATTATCAACTAAATAGTTGATTTCTCAGCTGAAGAATATTATTTTTCAACCAAATACGTAATAGTTAAATTATCGATTAGAAAATGAACCTTCAGCCGAATATTGAACAAATTTTTAACACAACGGAAAAGATAAATCGTATGCGAAAGAAATACATTTTTTAAGAGTTGAACTTTAACGAAGTTGTTGAATTTTTGACTAAACAAGATGAGTTTCGAACGAAGAATACGACAGTGGACTTTTCAACAATTACATAAAAGTTTGAGTCGAAAAAAACAAAAATAGGAAATAAGAGGCGAAGTTTATTGAAAACGGAGGGAAAAATAAGAATCATTGGAAGAATTTTTGGAATGAGTATAGAATAGAAGGAAGAGTATGAAGTCCGCAATATGAAAGTGATTCTGAAAGTTATTATTAAACAGGCCATCTTTATCAAAGTTCGCAAATTTCGTTCTAATTTATCATCAAGAAATATACCAAAAGTTTCCTAAGTTTGTCACGCTACTTTCACTGATCCACACATATGTCACAAATGGTGTGAATTTATTTTAAGAATGTGCGTAAATGATTTTACTTGTTTCAATTACACCTCATTCTCTTATTCTTTCACTTACAAGTTTCACTTCCAACATCCGTCGTCTACAAGGATAAAATAGGGGTTTGGGAAGGCATGCAAGATGAAAGTGAAACTTGCAGAGGAAAGAACGAAGAAGGGAGAGAGAAAGGTAAATCGCAGGACAGTTTTGTAACGAAGAGAAGTAAAATCATTTAGCATAACAGTGTGAAGTTTTGCATTGCTTGGTCCTCGCTGAAATTTCACTTCAGACGAACGTGGTTTCACACCCACATTTTTTTTAGAAAGTTTCCGAGTCATTTTCATGTTCAAAAAATATTTTTAGCTATCTTTGAAAATCTGTTGGACCCTCATGTTTGAATTTGTTCAAATGTATTTGTGTAACTATTCAAGCTAGAAATCCAACTATTCTCCGTTGAAAAGTCTACAAATATATTATTTGTAGAAACATTTTTCTATTTTTGATTGAAGATTTCATCATTTGGTTGAAAATAAACTTTTGTGATCAAAGATCGAACTATTTGTTTAAAAATGAAGTTTTTGTTTAAAATTGAACTACTTGGTTGAAAGTTACACTGGTCTGTTCAAAATACATTTTTGGTAGAAGATTCATCTCTTTGGTTGAAACATTAATATTTTGGTGAAGAATGTATCTATTCTATTGAAAAACAAATATTTTTACTTGAAATACTAGGGATTTGAAGCATAAAAACGAATCAACCACACGAATTTGATTTAAAAGAATGTATTCCCCTATTTTTGTGAAATCGAAACTTTGTGGGAAAAATGATAAAAATGGTCACTGTAAAAATATTTTAGGGGATTTTTCAAATTCAAGGGGAAAGCAGGGATTGAGTAAAAAGGGGAATGGACTGTGATCCTCGCGTAAAACCTTTTTGAGTGTCGAGGGGGGTCCAATGCATATTTCACGCCCTTTAAAATTGATTGAAACTTTCAAAATATTCTGAAATCTATTGAAGTTTGTCGAAAGCACTAAAAATCCTTTATAATTTGGGGGGAATCTGAAATTCCGATGAATCTTTTACAATCTTACGAAATCCTTTAAAATCCGTGGATATAGCTTGGAATCATTGGACATCTCTTAAAATCTTTGCAATCTCGTGAATTCTTTCGAAAATTTTCGTCAATCATTTAAATTTATCTCACGGTAAAATTTATTGAAATCTTTTAAATTCCTGAAATATTGTTACAAATACTTTAAATATCTGCAAAACGATTGATCTCTTCAGAAATACCTCGAAATCCTCTAAAAACTGTAGTGATCCCTCAAAATTCTTAAGGATTGTGTGAAATTTTTAAATCAAAATCGTTCAAAATCCTTGAAATTACGTGGAACATTTGGGTGTATTACGAGATCATTTGAAATCTGCGAAGTCCTCTTGAGATTCTTCAAAATCTTTGAAATCCGTAAGAATCTGACAAAATCTCTTGAAAACCTTCAAGATATTTTTAAATTCATTGAAATTGATTAAGATTCTTTAAAGTGACTCAAATTCCTTGAAATCCTATGTAAACCAGGGAAATCGTTCTTCATTCCCTCAAATCCCTCATAATCCACAATAATCTTTCGGTATCTCTTGGAATCCCATGAAATCCCTTTGAAAAAGTTCAGATTCTCTTGGAAAGTGTACTTGATACTTTCTTCAAATTCTTGAAATCTTTTGAAATCATTTGAAATATGTCGAATCTCTCGCAATCCTTTTTAATCCTTTGACTCGAATGAAATCCTTAGAAATATTCGAGAATATTAAGAAAGCCATTACGATTCCTCGGCACCACTTGAAATCCTCCAAAATATTTGGAAATCATTTAGGATCCGTTCAATATTTCGAAATATAACGTAATGCTTTGAGATCCGTGGATGTAACTTGAAATCTTTGGGAATCCCGTGAAATCGGCAAAATCGCTTCCAGTCTCTCAAAAATTATTATCTTAAAAATTGGTGAGAAGCTGGCCGAATATTTCGAAATACTTGAAAATATTTTTAAATAATTCGAAAGCCATAACTATTCCTCGAAGGCATTCAAACTCCTTCAAAATATTCGCAAATCATATAAGATTCCGTTTACATTTTGAATTTCTAACGAAATCCGTGGATATACCTTGGAATTTTTTGAAATTCCTTCAAATACTTTGGAATTCTGTGAAATTAACGAAGTCACTTTGAATCCCTTAAAATATTTTGAAATCCCCTGATTCGTTTCAAAATAATTGATGCTTCGTTGGTATATCGAGTAACAATTCAAAATCTCACCAAAGGGAGAACGGAGTTTCAAATTAATAGAAAAAAAACTTGTGCGATTTTAACAATGATGCTTACACATAATTAACAGAAGTTACACAAAGACCAAGAGCAATACAATTTTGAATTACTCAATTTTGGGGATTATTCGAAACTTAGGAAATTGAATCCAGAATAAATCAAAATTTTAATTCTTCTTTAATACAACATTTGAGTTTAACTAAGAAATTCCCGGAAACTAAAAATAACAAGAAGATCGAAATGTAAAAAAGAAATCCTAAATATCTCCATCAAAATTGAAAAACCAAAATAAAAAAGATGAAAAAAAAGGAGTCAACATCCTAATTTCCGTCCAAATTTATTTCTTTTAGAAATATCAAAATAAAAAAAGACGAAAAAAAAAGAGAAGAGATTAAAAGGTTACCTTTGTTTCTCTCCTCTTTTTCTATTCTGTTTTTTCTTCAATTCAGATTAAGGTATTCAAGAGTGTGGAATTCTAGTTCTAATTTCCAGGAATTTCCACATTTAGTAAAATACTCCAAAAAACGTCTAATTTCAAACTCATTTTGAACAATCATTGGACGACAGTAACCGTTATCTTTAGGCACGCTGTTCGAATTTGTTTTTTATAGCTGCACAAGTAAACAGTCTTTTTATCGATTGTTTAACTCTGGAATAAAAACAAACTTCAAAATGTGTGTGTAGAAAACGTAGAAAAACAGAAAGAACGTTGATGAGAAAGCTTTGGTGGTTATAGGACTCAATGCAAATGTTTTTAAACTCTCTATTAATCTATTGTTCAATTAAGTTTACCTGTAACTCTGTAACTTGTTGTTCAAATGTCAAATGTGAATATAAAAAAGAGAAATGACAAGCAGACTGGTCAAATAACTGACAAGTTCCTAACCTAAAAGAAAGGCGTGTTTTGCTGCGTCACGCGCTGAATAATGAAAATATAAATAACTTCTCGTGAAGGGAGACAAGTAAGGACTGGTTTTAGAAAGTGAACCTTTTTGAAAATCGTTAATTCTCAATCCCGAATCCGCAAACTCTTTGATATGCTCTAAAACTATCTTCTCCTTTTCTTTTTGATCTCCAGTGGATTGGACACTTCGACGAAGATTCATACACACTTCTGTCAACTCCTCAATTGTGTCTTGAACACTCATTTTCTTATTTTCTTGGCCACACATAACTCACAAAAATTCACCAAATAATTTACATAAATGTAAATTACATAAATGCAGCACCAAACTTTAGAAAAAACGTGTACACTTACACATACTTTTTAGGTTTATTTTTGCACTCACGAAGCGTCTCGGCTATTTGTGATTTAAATTTTAAATGAAAGGTATGTCTTCACAAACGGTAGGCTCAAGGAATTCAAATGTATGCGCTTTCCGGAGTTTCTCATTGTATGTATACTACAGTCTCTTCGGATAAACGGAAATATGTTTTCGATATTTTTTTTATCATGAACTGTGTCACGAGGGAAAAAATTTCTTGTTTTTTTCCCGGCTCAAAAAATTGTGCTTGGTCATTGAAGTCCAAAAGTTCGAACTAGCGCTTCCTAATTTAACAATTTGAAATTAAATGCAATAATTCTAGAAGATAAACAATTTGGAAGTTAAATAAATTGATTCTCTCAAAGATGTTTAGGTGAGAAAAATATATCCAACTTGACAAAAACGTGTAAAAAAAATTGAAGATAAAAAATATCCTCTTACCATTTAGAAACAAGATTTAAAATAAAAAGTTGTTTCAACTGAATGAAACTGTAAAAAATGAAAAGTTCCCCTCTTGAACTCACTAAGTGGGTTGAAAAGAAAAAATTTGACATTCTTGAATTAATAACCTACAAAAGGAAAAAATGTACTCCTTCGAAATTCATGAAAAATTAAAAACTTAATCTTTGTCCCTTTAAACTCTATAAAAATCTTACAAACGAAAAGATTTTCGTCACTCAATTCAGAAAAGATTGAGAACAAAAACTTCCTCTCGTCCAACTCAATTGAAGTGTTCAAGATTAAAAGTCTACCTATTGAAGTCAATAAATGTGTTGAAAATGCGAAAGGCCGTTTAAATTCATAAGAAGAAATATGTCTCAACTCTAAAAATCTTGAAAATGAACAAATTTCACTCTTAGAATTCAGAGAAAATTGAAAAGCAAAATTTAAAAAAAATAGCTTTCCACTCTGAAATATGAAAAAATAGGAAAAGCAGAAATTTTCTCTCAAACTCCATGAAACTGTTGAAAGCAAAAAGATCTCTCTTCCACATCAGAAAAAATTGAAAAACACAAATTCCCTAAAGTTTGGGTGTTGAGAATAGATACTTTCCTCTTCTAGTTCAGAAAAATAACGATAACAAGGAAAATTCCCTCTTCTAAAATTCTGATTTGTAGTAGCATAAAAAACAACTTTCCAATGAAGGAGATAATAATTAAAATAAAAATCAATTGCGGTGAAATCGAGTTTAATAAAATACAAAATACATTACACTTGAATAGGAACTAAATCTTCAGATGAGAACGATATTACTTACAAGTTGAATAATATACAGCAGATGTTCGAATCTTGAATTTCTTTAAGCGCACTTAAAACTAGAGGAATCGAGAATAAATTGTTACATTAAATACTTTGGATATGGTTTTTGTTATGTGATTAGCCATACAATGTCAGAACTGAAAAAATGCAAAATTCTTAATTGTTTTTGCACAAAAAAAATATGTAAATTTATCTCGGATGATTCGGTATTTCATTAATATACATCATTTAAGTTCGTATTCAAGTTACCTATTCTTTATTATAATATCATACACCATGTACACAAATAATAAACTAGAATCCTACCGTTTCCTTATTTTAATTAATACCGTTTACAAAACGATATCTACTTCGCATCATCTCGTCTACTTAAACCTTAGAAATATATCTCTTTACATGCACTTGGGAAATTATAAGTAGTAATTCTTCGTCCTTGACTCTCGTTGAAACCAATCAATTACAACCGATCAAATTCAAAAATCTTGAATCGACTCTATTAATGAATTCGATAAAAAAGATACTGAATTTGATCAATTGAATCGGAAGGCAATTTTTTTTCATTTAAGGGAAGAAACGAAAAATTGTAGTTCATTAAGTAAAACTAGCTTTCAGAGAAAAAAATCAAGTTTCATTTTGTTCGTTGGTACATAAATTTTTGGTATAGAAAAAGTACGAACTGATCAACATTGTCGTTAACATTATGAAGCAGATCTCAACGTAAATAAATTCGAGCTGGAAAATCAGGATTATAAAATTGAAAATTCTATATTAATTTTATACTCTCTCGCGTTAAATATTTCGTTAATATGTAATGTACGAGACAGATATTAATTCTACCTAAATCTAAGGTTTCGTCGACAACAGAAGTTTTAAGATTGAATCAGAAAGTTACCCTCAATTTCGAAAACCTGAGTTTCCACTACTCGGGTATATAAAACTCTTGGATTCTTAAAACCTTCTGCCTCAATCCGATTCAACCTTCAGGTACCAGCGTACCACAAAATCGTATTTCAAAATGATTTCAATACTAGAAGGAAGACGAGTAAATTGGTTCCAATTTCTTTGTCAATAATCAGAACTTATCCTAATTTTTTAAAACTCTGATTGTATACATCATATCAATTATAGATACCTAATAGATTTAATCTTTTTCGAAGGCACCCTCTTTTTCTTCCTTCTAATATTATCCTTTCGTAGAGTACGAAGAGATTTTAACACTCAGGCGAATTGCTGACCATTTCAGGTATATATAGTGCCACAATTAGAAAACTAGAAGAGCTTTTTCGTTGGAAAACTACTGTCTCGAAATACTTATTTCTTTTTTTTATCATCGACCTTCTCCCCAAAAAAAAAGAAATAAGTTAATGAGTGAAGCAAGAGACTATGAGACTATTTAACGCATCTGGCAGTGAAATTTAATACGATCAGAAAAAAAATGTCTTTGCAACTTTTTCTTTTTTGAGTAAAAAATACTAATGTAAACCCTAAGGCGTTTAGCAGTAGTCACAGCTTCGAAGAAAAAAAACTTGATTCGCGTAGAAAAAGAAAAATTAACCTGCATTTGCGAATCTAATACTTTGTCAATTATTTCGGTAAATTAAATACAGTACTATTACATGAAATGCGTCTTTGAAGGGTCAGTGTTTGGTTTGTCTAGGAGATTTGTATTTACGAAAAATATTAGATAAGCGGTGGTTTGGGCGGCTTCGAAAACTTGCAAACTTGTCATGGGATAGACGTTCATGTCATTGTAGTGATACCACTGATCATCGTGTTCAATGTAACTCGTGTAATGTCCACAATCCATACCATCCCCGACGTGAGAAATTACACAAACTGGTTTATATACTTCGTCAACTTCCGATCCATCGCTCCTGCAATCAAAGATTTCATTTTTCAGAGATTAAAATTGGTACTTCAATATTTTTACAGTTCAAAATGTGGAATAAATTGTTATGAAACTATTGAGAAAGTCCTTATCAGCAGAAAAATTCCAAACATAAATATACAATATTTTAGGGTATCCCAGGCTTCGAAGAGCTCCATGGAACTAAAAAAAGTATGAGGAAATTATTTAAAAAAGGAATGTATTAAAAAGATAGCATTTTTGAATCAGTCGAATTTTTTTTTTTTTTAATTAAAAAAAAGTAATGTAAATAATACTTTGAACTAAACGAGAGAGTATTCAAAAAGGAAATTTCTTTCACAAGAAATTTTTCCAATCATGTTTGCCTATGAAGACCAGATTTCGAGAAAAACTAATTCTTTCATGATTATTTTTTCATTGATTGAAATGTTTACTTATCAAATTTTCATGTGAAAGTATGTATACAGATTAATTTTCAAATCAAAGACAGCCAAAATCACCAAAAAGGATAAATCTTTAAACAAAGAAACAATGTTGAATCCTTAATCAAAACAGATAAATTGAAGAAAAGTTGAATATTAGTAGAAAGTTGCATTTTCAACCAAGAAATATTTTTCATTCATTTGGATTGCACTTGTACTTTGTACCCGAAAACATGAATTTTTTACGAAAAAGTTAATTTCCAACCCAATGGTTCAATTTTCCCCCGACATATATTTGGATTTTTAAAAAAAAATAAAGAAAAATTTTAAAAATCAGTTGGACTTTCAACCAAAGAGCCGAATTTTCAATCAAAAAATTTGAACAAAATCGTTAAATATTCAACAAAATAAGAAATCTTCAATAAATATCAAGATTTAAAAAAAAATGAATTCACAAATTAAAAAGGTGAAAATAAACTAAAATGGTAAATTTTCAAACAAACAAAACATTGTTGAATCCTTAACCAAAACAGATACATTTTCAACCGAAAATTTACATTTTCCACCATAAATTATGACCAGAAAAAAATGTTACCAAACGAGATAAAGATTTAAAACAAAAAGACGCAATTAAAAAAGAGAGTTGAATTTCCAACCAAAGAAGTTTTTTTAGTCAGGGAAGAGAACACATTCAGATTAATTTTTCGAAGTTTCAAGCCAAAACGATCAATTTTCTACAAAACAGTTGAATTTTTAACCATACCTTTCAGCCATAAAGGATCGACTTTTGACAAAATTATTCAACTTTCAATAAAGTAATTGAATTTTGAACCAATAATAATATCAAAACACACAAAAATACCTTTCTGGACCAAAAAGACAAATTTCAATTATAATTATGAATAATCAGCCAAGAAAACACATTTTTAAGTGTTGAAAATTTAATTGCGAATTTTCTACGATTCTGAACAATTCAAAGTTCAACTTCTTAAAATTCAATTTTCTTCAATGTTCATTATTTGAGTTTTCGACATTTATTACTTTTTTCTCGTTGAAGATTCATTATTTTACTTTAATTATACAATTTCAATTCTGCTGAATGTAAGGGGAGGTTCTGGTCTTTTTAGACAAAAGTGAAGCAAAGTTTGATGATCTATTATGAGATAAAGGAAAGACTTATAAGCTTCCGGTTTTGATCATTTTATTGAGGCTTGTTTCTAGAAGGCAGAACAATTTTTTTTTTTTTACAAAATTCGATATGGCGACTCTCGTGAACCTCTCCCGGCGAGACATCGTTCGCTCGTGTCAAGTCTACAGCCTCTTGTAGTGAACTGACATGAAAATGAATCATTGTTTCGTAAAATTTATAAAATTCCCCATAACTTCAACCTATTTTCAATGAATTTTGATGGAAAATTATCCAAATTAAGGCCATTTGAAAAAAACGTCCAATTTTTACCCACTTTTTGCAACTTCAATCTTGTTTTACAATAATGATTCAACAATTGTTTATGCCTATTTTAGGTTGAAGTCATACAAAAAATCATACTCTTCAAGGAAAACTTTAGTAGAAGGAAATCGTATCAGTAGATCTTGAGTTAGGCTTGGCAAGAGGTTGAAAAAAGTGGTTTTGAGAGAAACGCTTTCAAAGTTTCAAGTCTCATAAGCACGTTTCGGGAGTTCAGTGCGTTCGAGCGGCTTCAATCCGAAAAATATGCTCCGGATCAAAAAATCCTTTTGCACACATATTCTAGACATTCATACCTTTCATTTAATCAACAAAAAAAAATTGATTTTTTTTAAGAAAATAAAGGCCAGAACCTCCCCTTAAACGATCCATACACTAAAATTCTAATCTAAAATTAAACAATTCTAAACGTGTTGAAATTGTCCTATTCATGAAATTCTTAATCCCAAGATTCTTTAGTTCATGAAAAAAAAATTTGAATTTCGAATGATTTGGGTTATAAATGATATAATTTCAACTTCTTTATAATGAAACTGTCAAATTTTCAATTTAAAACACTTGTAGTGAAATAAACATTTTATAGGTATTAAGAGTTATAAATCACCAAAATAGATGATAGTTGAGATATAAAGGGCCTGCAATTTCTAACAGTTCAATAAGTTGATAAATTAAACATTTTACAATTTAAAATCTATATACTTCGAATTGAGAAAATGTTCACGCCTGATAGTTGAAATTCTTTTATTTTTACGACCTGGAAAAATGTTTCCTGATCGAGAAATCACAAGAAATTTATTTTTCTTTTTAAAAGCAACTCTGGAATACCTTAAATTTATATTGAGAATTTAATTTCTAATAAGAAGCTCCTGTAATATAATAATACTTACATCAAAGAAGGACTGATAACTAGCTTCTCTGGAATTGTGACCGATTTGCAAATTTTTCTCATGCCAGTTTCGGTTGGTCCGTACCGATTGACCTGAACCACAAGAATTTTAGGATGCTTGCTGAAAGTCGTAGTCACATCTTGAACCTCATGTTGGCACTTCTCACATGTGGCAGTCCTCTCGTCCTTGGCGAAGTTTCGGAAAATTGCCTCTTGCAAATCAACAGGCTCTTCCTCATTTTGTTTGGATAGGAGTTCAATATAGAGCATCATATTATCCACCTTTATATGCCTCATGTCGGAACATCCCTTACAAACGCACTGCTCCATCATTTCAGAGAGGAAGTACTCATCTATGGGATTCTTGGACACCTCGCTCACAGAATTTTCCTTGGAAGTTTCGGTGCCGTTCTGTAACCTTTCGAATTTTTGAGACTTGGGACTCGAGCTAGGTTCAGAAAGATTGCTGTTCCTTCTCAACTTTCCATTTACGGGAGAAATATCCACCAGAGGACGACGCTTATTCGATTCCTGAGCCGCCTTTGATTTTCTGTGGTCCTGTGGATTTTCCGGGACGTTTTCAATCTCCTGGATCTTCGCGTCACCGGTCATGAGTTTCTCAAAGTCCCCCTTCAAATGATTGAGGAACTTCATCAGAAACTCTGACACATCCTGCTGCCGTTCGGATGGATAAGTATCGTCCAGAACTGCCAAATCTTCTTTAAATCGCCTGAAAATAAAAATAAATTGGGTAAATAATAAAATTCAAGAACGATAGAGATTTCTACAATTGTTATGGATTTTAGGGTTGGTACAAGACCTGGAAAAGCCAGGAAATTGTGAAAAAGTTCTGGGAAACCTGGCAAGTCTTTTATTTCTGAATTCATACGAATGGTTTTTTTTACTAATACAATAAATATACAATGAAATATCCTTCAAACAATAAAAATCCTTCAAATGTTTTGAAATCTTGATGGAATGTTTGTAATATTTTGAGATCTTTGTGTCCTAAATACGAAATTCTTGGGAATTGCAAACCGAGAATTCAACGACGAAATATGGATAACAAAACACCCTACATTTTTCTCATTTGAACCTCAAAAAACTGAAATAAAGGAAAACGAAAAAAGATGGAGCAAGGTCCAGATACCCATCGTTTTTTCCTTTCCTCGTTTTTGTATTTTCAATTTTTGGTTTGAATCACAATAAAAAAACATTTGAAAAATCTACCGAGGTTTCAGTGTTCATTAAACGCCCTAAAAAAGGCAATGTAAACAAATGGGAAAATGAAGTTTTTAATTATTCAAAATTTTATTTATTTATTTTTGTTTGTTTTGTTTAATCCTTGTGGAATCTTCGAAATATCAGGGAATATATGAAAATGTTTTCAAGTATTTGTGAAATCCTTTGAAATTCTTATGGAATCATTCAAATTTTTTGTAATTTTTTAGAAATCCAGAGGAATCTTCGAAATCTCTGAAATCGACTAAGAATTATGGAAAACTCAAAAACCTAGAATCCAAAGACAAAATTTGAACACACTCCCAAATTTATCCATTAAAATTAGAAAAGAGGAGAGAGAAAAAAAGAAGTCAAACTCCCAATTGCCATCCTTTTTTCTGTCGTCTTTTTTTTTTTAAATATTTTGTTTCAATAAAAATAGAAGAACATTTACAAAAATCTACATATTCTGTGTTTGCTTTCTTAATTTTTTTTCAAATCTATATGAATTTTTTTTAAATTCTTTGCCAAATCAATAAAATCATTTGAAAAACTCAATCTTCGAAATCTTCAAAGACAGAGTTTGAACACCACACCCTTAAATTTCTCCATTAGAATTAAAAAATGAAGATAAAACGGAACAAAACTCTAAATTCCCAACTTTCCCTGTTTCTCTCGTCTTTATTTTAAAATTATTTTGTTCAAGTGAAAATGAATTAGATTTATTCTGAATGCGATCCACAATTTTTTTTAAATATTTGTAGAATTTTCTGAAATATTTGGAGAGCTTCAAATCTTCTGTTATTATTTATTGTAAGTCTATGGGAAATCTTTGAAATGTTTTTAGATCTTTTGGATGCTTTCTTAAATCCTTAAAATCTTTAAAAAAAGTCGAAATCTCTGGAATGTTACTACAAAAATCTTGGAAATTATAATACCAAGAATAAAAAAAAATTCTAAGTTCTCTTCTTTCCTCCTTTCTCTTGTCTTTATTTTTGAATTATTTAAGATAATAAAAAAGAATGAAAAACAATTAGAAAACATAAATAATTACAAGAGTCAACGAATACTTCCAGACTCAATAAAAACATTTAACTTTCTGCTCCAAAAATTAGAAGTTTTCTTTGCGACGTTTCGGAATTGGAACGAATTCCCTCATCAGACTGAAACATTGAATGCATTCCGAAAATTGAACCGATATCAAACGAACATAGTACCAATAAAAATTGTAACAATATCAATTAATTTAAATTGTGTGAGTGCTCATATAAAAACTTTTTAAAGTCTTTGAGGGAAATCTGAGACTAATATGGATTTAAAGCGGAAGAATGGAAAGTAATCCATTTGGATGTCGTTTTTTTATGAGTATAGAAAGTTAACATTCAATTTATGAAAAATTATTGTAGAATATGAAAAAATAAAAAATTTTTTGTTATTGGAACTGGAATACGGTTCCAGCTCCATTCGTGGTTAAACGAGCACTGAACTGTATTCCAGTTCCAATTGCAAAAAGTTTTTTATTTTTTCATATTCTCACAATAATTTCTCATAAATTGACTGTTGACATTCTTTACACGGCGAGATTTTTATATTACAAATTAATATGTTGGCACGCGGAATGCTGGACAGCAAGCGAAAAATAGTAGAGAATAGCATGTACATACAAGAAATCAATATAATTTGCTCTAATTTT
>WSXT02175299.1:0-22072 GCA_011762715.2 Neuroterus valhalla | reverse complement strand
TTCAGGGGGCCCAGCTGTTTCCCACCCCTAATCCCCCCCCCCCCCCCACCCTCAACTTTGTACGCAATCTTTCATTTTTTTAAATTTCGCTGTCCTGAACTCAAGGGACGTCCCTAAACGTCTTTTTGCAGAAAAATAATATTTTTCAATGAAAATACTTTTTTTTCCAGTAAAAGTACAACTATTCGGTTGAATGTTACAGTCATATGTGAACAAATTAATTTTTTTATCCGAAGATTCATCATTCCTCTAAAAACTTTATTGAGGATTTAACTATCTTATTGGAATTTGATTTTTATCTGATTTGGGAATTGATTTCCTCAAATGTAAATGTTCCATTTCTAGTAGGAAATTTATATCTTTTGAGGAAAATTATTCTTTTCTCGGGGGAAATTATATTATCTTATTGAAAATCGTTTCTCTAATAAAAAGCTTACATCCTTGGTTGAGAATTCATTCTTTATGGTAAAAAATGCAACAATCCAGTTACAAGACAAGCTATTTTGGTTAAGGATCAAAACATTTTTTCGTAAATTAGTTCCAGTTTTGGTGAAGAAATAATATTTTCATCGGAAATTTAACCACCTAGCTCGAGGAATATCGTTCAGTCTCAAAATTCATCTATTTTTTTAAATTAATGAATTTGGATAGAAAATCGTCCTTTTATTAGGAAGTTGATCTTCTTGGTTGAAAAAAGATCATTCTTTTTGGTTGGATATGCAACTGTATAGTTGACAATCAATTTTTTATGCTTCAGGATGAAACCATTCCGTTGATACAATTGTATTTTATTGGTCGAAGATCCATTTCTATGGCTAAGGATTTGTTTATTTCCTAAAAAATTCTAACTATTGGGTCGAATATCAATTTATTTGAATGAAAATTTATCTTTTCCGACAGGAAATCGATTTTTTTTTTGGTTCAGGATTGAACAATCTCTTAGGAATGTTTATTTTTTGTTGAACATTTTTTATCTGGTTGGAAATTCTTTTTTTTTTTGTAAATCATATTTTTAGTAAGGAGGTTATCTTCTTGATTAGAAGTTCATCCTTTGGGTTTTAAATGCAACTGTTTGACCAAAGATTATTTTGTTTCAGTTCAGGTTTCAACTTTTTTCTTCAGAATTCGTTTTTTTGGCTTGAAAATTTAACAATTTGATAGAAAATTCAAGTAAATGGGTAAAAACTAGGCTCCTTGTTGAAAGTTAGTCTTTCTGAAAAAAAATTAATCTTCTAAGCTAAGAATCCATTTTTTCGGTTGAAAAATGTACTCTTCGGATAGGAGTTGAACCATTTTCTCAGAATACATTTTTTTAGATTCACATTTCTGATTGAAAATGTAAATATTTTCTTGAAAATTCATCTTTCATTTTATCGGAAAATGAATTTCCATCTGACAATTCGACTATTATGTTTCTGTTCCAAAGCTTACCCGTCATAAATTGAAAATTCCATTATTTGATAGAGAATGCATGTTTTTTTTAATCCAAATTTCGTCTTTTCTTGATGAATTTGGTGAAAAATAATATATTTTTCTTTCTAATTTAATTTCCGAAACGGCTGATTTAAATAGTTTCTGTTTGCTCAAAAACCTATCTTCCGATATTGAAAATTCATCTGTCTCGATTATAAATTAGCTTTTTTATTGGAATTTTATTCATCCTGGTTAAATACTTATATTTTCTGAAACATGCAACTTCTTGTTTTAGATCTAAACTGTTTTTTAAACTGTTTTGGACAAAGAATTTATCATCTTTGTCGAAAATACACTCATTCGTTTGAGGAATAAACTGTTTTGTGGAAGAATCTTATTGTTTTCGTTGTTGAATAAAACTAGTTCAAAATTGATTCTTTTGGTTAGAAGTAGTTTCTGAGTAAAAATACAACTTATTGTTTGAAAATTTATGTATTTTGTTGAATTTCTCCCTTTTGATATGAAATTGGTCTTCTTGGTAAAAAGTTCATATTTTTTATCGAAAATTCAGCTATTCAATTTATTTCCATTTAAGTTCATTTTTCTCAGTTTAAAATGACCTTTTTCCTTGAGAATTCAATTATTTTTCAGAAACCTCGTTTTTATGACTTGAGATTTTAATTATATGGTTGAAATTGCATTTGTTTTCAATTAAAGTGTAATCTCTTTTGCAAGATAATTTGAAGGATTGGAAGAAAATTCATCCGTAGTTTGGGAATTCGTTTGGTTAAATATTCGACGATTCTGGTAAAAACTTAATTATTTTGTTGAAAATTCAACTATTTTCTCGGAGTCATGTTTTCTGGCCAAAAGTGAAACTTTTTTTTTGGAAATTCGTCTGGTTGGATTTGAACTTTGTTGGAATTTATGTAACATTGGTTCAAAAAGTGAATGAACATTATATTCCTAACAGATTAGTATATAGGAAAAAGTGACGTAGTTTATTTAGTCGAAATACTATGTCGCCCAAACACTTCGTGGCTTTGTTTATAAATGCCGATATGGGGCCTGCTTTTGAGTGCGTATGGTTTGGATTAAATGTATTGGTTGGTTACCCTCTTTCCTTGATGGAATAAAGATCGCTGAATAAAGATCTGTTTGAAACCGTATATAATTTGTTTCATTGTCGGAATCTGGAAAAACTTTATAAAGTCTGCGTCATAATAATGAATAAATCGTGTAAAGAGGTATTTATAATTTAAGGTAGAACCATATCAAGAAAAGAGTATTATTTAAAATACCCTATCTAAAGGATTAATTGTGTTGTTTAAAGTTAATCAATAACCCACGTTGTTTATTTTAAGCAAATTAGAAGTTCAATAAGTACTGAAGGTACCCAAGCCTCTCTTCAGGGCCGTCACGGCGACCGCACCTTTCAATATCTGATTTTGAAAAATTATCCCAATCGAAACGTATGCCGTTCAAATAAATTGTTCAATTACGTATAAAATCAACATGAACTACAATGGCATACGTAAATCTATCATTGCCAGAGGCTTGATAATCGGACCATTTGGAAAAATATTAATTTACAAAGAATCCCTAAGTTTGAAGTCTAAACTAAATTTTCGATTATCATTGCCGACACTTTTATAAATGATACAGATGTGCAGAGGTGTGTAGCGACTTGGACCCATCGGAATGGTATGCCCGGGCTTATAGGCGCGTTTCATGCCGACAGCAGTTGGATTTCAAAAGGGCATAGTTTAGACTGTAATGGTACCGTGATGTATTTTTCCACCACTTTTAGGGGTGTTTGCCAACCCTCATGCCGGCGCTGCAAGTATGCGGACCGTTTTCTGATGGAATATTTTTTACGAAATATCGTTTGTATACTCGGCATAGATTCGACTGTCATTTTTTTTGTACTTTTTTTTTGCAATAAACAAATAATTTGGCGACTCACAGACCCACAGGTAGGGCTTATTTTCCTTGTATAATGATAAGCATGTACATGGCTATCGACACCCAGGAGGGCATATTTTAGAAAATCATTGCACTTTTTGGCAGTGGGCTGGTAGCCACAGTGGTCTCAAGTCCCAAAAAGCTGGCCGAAAATGATAATTTCGATATTTTACTTCGTTCGAGTACCCATATAAAGTTTTTGGGGTCACTGATTTCGGAAATAGAGTCAAAAATCCAAAATTCAAAATGGCGAACCCAAAATGGCAGACATTTTTCTAAAATGTTCTATGCATTCACTTGAAAATGAGTATTAAGGGGTTTTTGGGGTCGCTGATTTAAAAAATGAAGTAGAAAATCTGAAATTAAAAATTGCGGATACAATATGGCGAACATTTTTCTGAAATTTTCCATGTACCAACTTAAAAATGAGTATCAAGGGGTTTCTGGGGTCGCTGATTTTGAAAATGAAGTCATAAATACAAGATCCAAAATGGCGAACATCTTTCTAGAATTTCCCATGCGTTTACTTGAAAATGAGTATGAAGGTGTTTTTGGGGTCGCTGATTTCAGGAATGAAGTCAAAAATCCAAAATATAAAATGGCGGACATTTCTCTAAAATTTAACATGCATTCACTTGCAAATGAGTATTAAGGAGTTTTTGGGATCGCTGATTTCGAAAATGAAGTCGAAAATCTGAAACTGATAATAGCGGACCCGAAAAATGTCTACCATTTTGGTCCGCCATCTCGAATTTTGGATCTCTGACTTTATTTTCGAAATCAGCGATCCCGAAAACTTCTTAATACTCATTCGCCAGTAAATACATGGCAAATTTCAGAAGAAAGACCGCCATTTAGGGTCCACCATTGTAAATTTCAGATTTCCTCCTTCATTTTCGAAATCAGCGACTCCAAAAACCTTACATGGGTACTTGAACAAAGTGAAATATCGAGATTCTGATCGTTGGCCAGCTGTTTGAGATTTTGAACCACTGTGCTCTACACAAAAAAAAGTTCTAAAAATAACGGATTCCCAGGAAATGGTAGAAAAAGGTGGAACATGTCTCAACGGATCTCAAAAAATGATGAAACAATCTAAACTTCCCCGTATCATATGTGACAGGATCTCTTGGGATCATAACTATTTTGAAACTTGAAAAAAAGTACCCAGAAAAAAGGAATTTTGGGGGGCGAATATTTCGATGCAAAATAAAGGTGTTCAAGAAGTGTAAAAAATATAAAATACCACATCTACGTATTTTCTATACGTCCAGCAATATCCTACATACCTCGTATGAACATTTGAATACTCGGGTGGAAAATAACAGGCACTTTCGTCGAGGCGACTTCATTGCTTTTGCAACTGTTCCTTTATTTTCACAATCCTCATAGTCGTAACAAATAGTTACAAATATTTATAATCTAGAGTACGCTTCTGCACAAAACCCATGTATTTAACTGGGAATTTTCCTTTTTATATAATCAATCGTACTTTTTTATTGAAAGTTCGGAAATTTTGTTAAAAACTTATACTTCCAGCCCAAAATGATCTTCTTGGTTAAAAATCCAGCAAATTGGATGAGATTCTGTTTTTCTTCTCAGTGCAGAATGAAATATGAATTGTTATGTCAGCTTCTGTAAATTAAGGAATCAAAATATTTTTCCGTTCAATGGAATACACAGTTGATTCTAGATATATTCTTTATCTGATGATACATTGAAGTGTTGCGAATAACTGATAACAACATATAAAGTTGTAGGTGAGGTTTAAAATCCACTTTGGAATAAAATCAGTATTGAGAAATTATTTTTCACTTGTTCATCGTTTTTAAATCTGATTGGGAGAGATGACGACTCTGATTACTTTTGTCTTATCCATGGCAGTTATCTTCAATTACATTGGTAAATATAATGAATTAATTTTTTTTTCGAATATTTTGAGAACGTTTGTTTGAAGCCATTTGCAAATTATAATAATTTGTGTGACCTCATCCAAATGTTATATCTTTTCCTGTTTTTGTCTGAAACTCCACCATTTTATCCAAGAATCGTGTCTTTATTATCCACATTCCTATGCTTATTCTCTCGTTTTTATCTCTTCTCTCTTATTCAGAATCATTTTATTAAAAATATCCCTCGAGACTCTCGACCTAAACCTTTCTCACATTCTCATCATAATGAGGAGTTATTTAATTTATGTGTTTTATTTATCGATAACTTTCGCAAGAATTATATTTTTCAATCGTACTTCTGCACACGTTCCCAAAGACCGAAAAGACAAGTCGAGTTTTCAATCGAACTGTTTTGGATCAAAAATGAAAGACGGGGAGCATTTCGAAAATTTGTTTGGACTTTTTGTCCAAGACTCGAAAATTGTAAGTATGGCTCCTTGTTTTCCTGCAAGGATAGTCTAAAAATTAAACATTTCAGTTCAAGATTGAAATTGTTCTTCGAAAGGACATCTTCACATCTTGTTCAATTTTTTTTTTCTCGTGTGATGCATAGTTTTGGTATCGATCCAAAAAATAACAACATTACCAATAAAAGTCAAGTTTCAAGCAAAACTTAACGAGATACAAAGAAATGTTTAGAAAGAAAAACTGTTCTTTTTTATGGGATGCGTGGTTTTTGTTTTAATTGCAATTATATTAGTATTGAAAATAGACTGACTAAATTTTTTTCTAAAACAAAACAAGATTATAGGCATATAAATTAATAATGTAGGGGAGAGTGGGTTTTGTAAGCCGGGTTTTGTTTTCGAGGCATATCTTCCATAACAATCGATAAATTTCAAAAGTTTCAAGTCGAATTTTAAGAGCACATCTGAACACAACTACTGGACAAGATAATTTGAAAAAGAACCTCCGCTGTCTTTGAAATATCGCAGATCAGCTGAAAGTTACAGAATCGTCATTAGTAATTTTGGTGGGGAGTTGTGAGCCATGTAAAAAATGTCAGGAAACAGCATATTTTTATAATTTACTTTTATTCGAGTAGTGGAAAATGAAAGTTAAGATAAATTTGATGTAAACAGAACAGCACAGCACGGTCACATTTATGACAATGTATTGCGTCGATTCTATTTCATTGTTTCTGGTATTGTGCCCATACAGATGATGCAGAAGTCTTTATCAACTCCCTCTAACTCCTTAAAACTGGTGGCTCATAACTCCTCATATCGGACTTATTTAAAATGGGCGCATCGCTATCGACGTTCTGAGGAATTATCAAAATTTTTTTTTTTTTGTGAAGAGAGCCAATGGCCTAAGGAATTTTTTGAATACACTTTTCTCTAGAGTTGTCAACTCTGCGGATGCGATGAATGCTTACTGGAAAGTAAGCCTGGGTTAAGAGAAACTCTGAACAGTTCATACAACAGACCTACAGATCACAGCATGGTGGACATCAAAATGGCTCACAACTCCCTCCGGCTCACAACTCCCCACTCTCCCCTATACATTTGATGCATTAGAGTTGTAATATATAAAACTTCACGCAAACGAAAGTAACGGCGTGAGTGTGGGACAAAGTTAAAAAATGATAAATAATCCTTTTTTGTTGTAGAGTTGAGTATACATTTCGAGTGTTTACCTAATGGCGCTCCTATTCCTGGCGTCCCACGTCCAGGAACTCCTGATTTTTCCAACAGATATCATTCTCCCGATAGACATGATTCTTCTGAAATACGTGTCTCTCCGACCAGAAGTAGGCAAGATTTATTGGCGAGGTCTTCTTCTCCTTTGACCCTCCTATCCGTGCCAGCTCCAGGTCACCTTCTTCTCGGCATCTGCCCTATGTCAAGTTGAGACATAGTTAAAGCCCAATGAGGCAAAGCCATAATCCATTTTTGCTCCACTTTTTTTATAGCACAATATAAAAAAAAGGACTTTCGGAACTTGAATCTATACAGCTCATTCCAATTACCAATCCACACCAACGATTCGTAATTCGGACATATACTTTTCCCGCTAATAAGCCAATGTATTTGAAAAACAATTATAATGTCCGTGAGCCCTTACCAACTGAAGAACGATATGTTTTGGCAACATCAACAGGTGACGTCATTGCAATTTTTGAGAAGAAATTCCTTCGTGCGATATACAAATTTCACACTCATAAACGAATAAAAATAAACATCCGCAGCAGCGTGATCATAGACATGACCCTAGATGAAACTTATGAATGTCCAGTAGGTAAACATTTCCCAGTCTCAAAAAATTTTGAAATAGTACGAGTAAGGAACCTACCCCTACATAATTAGTTTGATCTGGATGATATGCAAAACTATGAAATAATAATTTTTATGGTCCGAAATGGGGTCGAAACGTTACAAATTACTTGTCACCATAATATATGTTTGATGTGTAACGGATTTCTCTAGACATTAAGTTATAAAAATATTCCAAAAGGATATGTATACATTGCTTGAGAAAATAGGGCAACTCACTTTTACTAATAAAGAATATGGTGAATATTCTTTATCCTTTCCCTAATATATGCTCAACGCTCTTCAATTTCCCGAACGATAAAACCAAGATATTTATATTCCTTCACCTTAGTTCACTTCTCGTCTTTCTAGCTTGCAGTCCATATGTTATTTCTCCCTCCCATCTTCCTTAGTATCATTACCCTAGTTTCATCTTTATTGAGCCTTAGTTTCTTCCCACCAAGCTATTAATCTATTTTTATTCCCGTAATCAAACCCGCTATTAATTCATTACAATACACTAAAAGAACCATATTATCAACATATTCTAGTGTGTATATTTTTTATTTACCCAAACCAACTCTCTTACATCCTTTTCCCTCGATTTCCTTTCCCAATTCTGAAATTTAAAAAACAAACAGGGTTAGGCTTAGTGGGAATCTCTGTCTCATATCTCTAGTCAAACAAAAACAATATCCTATTTGTTCATCAACCCTCACCCTGCTCTTCATATCTCTAAGGATCGCAGCTACTATCTTCTATTTCCCCTCGACCTTTTTTTGTTCCTCTCTTCTCCATTGATGCATGCTTCTTGTCCTTGTGTAATGAATCAAATGCCGCATTTGAGTTAATGAAATAATTTATCTTGTATGATGAAGGCATCAGCCTACGTTCCATAGAATCTCCAACCTCTTCCCCTCTTTCTTTATTAACTATTGGTACCACTTCCCTTCCTCTCATTTTTCTGACCAGTCTCTCCCTCCCCATACCCTATTATACATCGCACACGCTCATTTTTGTAATTATCCCTTTTTGAACCTATCTTTTATTCCGAGCTCATCGATGCTTCTATTTCTTCCTTGTAATGTCCTCTCCTCTGTCGGACTTTCTTTTTTCTTTCCCTAATCTCCATATTTTATTCTCTACTGTACATGACAATTCTATGAAGTATTCTTTTCATCCTATTATTCAATTCTCTTGATAAGGTCTTCCTTTTTTTCCTCCTCCTTCCCTCCATTCTTGTTCCTTTTCTGTTCTTCTTTCAATTTTGAATCTAAATTTTTATTTTTTTATAGCCGAATCAATCTCTCTCCTTTTTACACAGCCATACATTAGCCTATTCTATAATATTGCCTCCCTTTTGTGTTCTCTTTCTTTCCAACTCAACCAGCACTTTTTTTTTCTTCACTCCTGGTCCCATCCTACACTCATCACTTTGTTCAGCTCTGCCTTCGCATTACTCTCATTCAGCACTTCCGTAACAGGTTTATCTCAGTCCCTTACTTTTGATCTTATACCTCTATTTACTAAATCCTGAAGGATGGTGCAAGAATCTACGACTAATTCCTCCATCATTTCCTAATTTTTATTCCTTTCCATCCATTTTTTCTCATGTTCTTGCTGCTCTTCTTGTTTTTTCTCTAGGTTCTCTATTATTTTTTTTGCATTTTCTTTGACCTTTCCCTAGTTTGCTGTATATTTCCCAAATTTTTGCCTTTCCCTGATTTAGTCCTTGCTCTTCTGAACTTCTGTTTCACCTTTTTTTGATTGATTGGCATCACCTGTATTATCTTTTTCTCCTGAAATTTTACTTTTTCTCATGACTCCATTATTCATTTATCGGATTCAAACTTTCCCGCCTTCTATTTTAACACACCCACATCTTCCGCACCGCCTGAAACTTGTTACCAACGTGCCGTGTAACCCTACTTATAGAAGACTTCGCTCATTTCGCCTTTTCCTAACAAATCCGCCCAAATTCGTTGAAAAAAGTTTTCACCAAAACTCATATCCTTCGTGAGCGAGTTTGTTGTCGTCTCACTTATGGCGGTTAAATTGTGCAGCGAAGTTGGTAAAAAAATTTAGTAATTTGAGCGCCAGCCAGGCCCAGAAAATCAGAATGGAATAAAGGAGAAACTAAACGATGCCCGCCAATTTTTTATTAAATCGGAATTTATCCTAACCTGAAATCGGAAAAATGAAAGGATAGAAGGAAAGAAAAATCATGGGTGGCTCTTAAGATTCACAACGATCAGTTCACGTTTAGGAAATTTTGACAATTCAAAGTTTATTTTTTCTTCTTTAAAAAAAATATAGTAAAAATAAAAAAGAGAGGTTTTCCTTATCCAAACCCGACTGAGAGAAATACACCAAAAATTTTAATGAAGAATCCCGGTGAATTCACGACAATTTAAAAGGATGAGCAATTAAATTCAATCGTGACCACGTGGTCTAATTGCTCGGAAATGAAATGAACCCACGTTATCAAAATTACCGAATGCATCCTACTTTAACGGAATTGATCAAATAAGGGGAGAATTCCTCGCACCAGGCAGTGGTAGAGGCGGAAGTTCGAAAAGAAAAACCGGACCTCATTGTCCAGGTTGTTTTGCCGCCATTGCGTCGCCAGCCGAAACAAAAAGAGGATTTAGCTTTGACATTCTGGTGGTGGTTGAAATAACTTCGAGAAAGCCGAGTACAGAAATCCGGAGATTTGACAAAGAATTGCGATTCAAAAAGGCTGATCCAAATTTCCCAAGAAATAAAAAAATATAATCTCCGAAGGGAAGGTGTGCTTGACAGGCGAAAACCAAGAACGAAAGTGACAGGTTAGTTGCGACGCGCCACCACTGTAGAAACAAGGGCGTTCCGTTGTAGCGCGTTCACAACGTCGCGTCACATGCGCGGAAACTAAGTCAGTAACATCTAGTGTTCTTTTGGTCGCTTACTAACCAGTTACAAGAAATTAAACAAATAATAAGCCATACAATGTGAAAAACGAAGACAATTTCGGTAATTATCAACAGAACAAGGCGTTTGTCAAAGTAAAACAATTTAAATTCGCCGCGCGAGATACATAGAATTACAGAGAGGTACGCATAGAGTCCCGTCAACAGAAGTCCGTTCCACTCTTCCCGAGGATGACACTTGAGAACCACTCGTCCGATTGCTGACTCGGAAGACTACCAAACCAAATGTTCCGGGCCTATGGGCGGTTTTGACTGTAGATTTGAGGTATGACGTCACGTGCCCTAGTAAACAGATTTAGTACTAGGGTCTTGCAGAGATCAGTAGGTGCGGGGATAAAATCCAATCAAAGGAAGTGACAATGACCCAACCATGGTCAAATCCAGTATTTATCACGGCCGAGTTCCTTTCAAAGTCCCAAGAACTCGCATAGGGTTTGCGAATTGTGACGTCACGCCTCGTTTCTGTAGATTTGGAAGGCAGGCGGCGAATTTGAAAGGCAGGCAGCAAATATACAAAAGCCCCAGAGTTCAGAAGAAGGTATGTGCACTGTGACGTCAGGCCTCATTAGGTATGCATGAGATGCCGGCCGTGAGAGGATCTAACTGAATGGAAGACAGTGGTCCGTCAATGACTGAGTTTGCGCCTGGTAACCATGGCAACGAGTCTGTATGATCAGATAGAAGTGGGTGCGTTCTAATATCTCAGACATCCTTCTTACTCCTCTGACGTGGTGTGATTGGAATGAGAGAGCTGGATAAATCTCATCCAAGCCGAACGCTGAACGTAACCCCAAAGTTTTGCCAGGCGAAGTTGTACATGTAATGTATACAAAAAAAAGAAGGGATAAATTTTCAAATAAGTATAATAATTTTCGTAAAGTGCTCCAGGGTCGAGGTAAGACTTCCGTTCTTGGCTTCCATTAAAATTTTCTACCACGTAACCCCATGATTGAAATATAACGGCAATTATTTTAAATTTAAATTCAAAATATAGAGGAACAACCTGAAGTGGAAGGGGTGCAAAATTCACCCCGTCACAACTCCCTCATGCCTAGAAGAGGCCTACGGTTTCCCCCTTCATACCTCGACAGGCAACTTTTTCAAGCCCGGGGTTTCCGTAAGACCACAAGCCTTGCCTGACCCCTCTAAGAGCACTCTACGAATCATCAATTTCGAGTATAAGAAATAAAATTAAATCTTAAGCCACCACCCAAAATCGTATCCTCTTATTTAGTAGATAGCCCAAGCCCTGCAAGAAGATCAGGACTAAAAGTCAAAGTAAGATTAGGTGAGCAGGTTATCATGTTGGGGGGAAAAAAAAATTATTAGCGGAACGAAGCGGAAGAATGACGGAGCCGCCTCTCTATCTGTTGATCAGGAATAAAGCAGATTGGAATAAGGAAGGTGCTAAACGCGGAAAAGTAGTTCTCCCAATAACGAAACTTGTAAGATCATTTACCCTTGATCCGGCGGGAACGCGGCCTTTCTAATCCAGCTAATCTTGTACCTGGTTCGGTGATCCAGTTTAAAGCGCAGGGTAAAATAAGGTCAAAACAAAGCACGACTTATGAGACTTTGATTTTTATTCAAAAGGACAACAGAAATAGACACGAGATTTGCTCGGTAGGAATCAATTGACCATAAGCTGATCTACGTAGATTAAATTAGTAAAATGCTTCTACTTAAACAACATTGATACGCTGAACTAACATTTTAATGCTTCATAGATGAATCTTTTACTATGGGTGATTTACGCGTCGTTCGCTTGTCACACCAACAAATCTTAATCTTTTAATACAAAATTAAGAAAAATGCAATCGCCTTGTTATAGAAAATAAAAACTTTTCCGCTATGATGAATTCAAGACTGAACTTTGATTACTTTTACCATAACTACCACGAGTATGACTATTAACATTTATATCCCTGAACGGTAATAGTGTATTTTCCCGATTCTTCAATCAAAGAATAGTTCCTTCTGGATCTTCATTCATTTGGTAAATTACACTTATGCTAAATACAACATCGTGTAAATCAAATTTGATATCAAGTATTACAATTCAACAAAAATACATCCGAATGTTCCGCGGTACGCGACTGGGCAAAATAACTTTAACTGCGCATCGTGAAAGGTTGTGCGCCTATGCCTGCCAGTGAAACGCAAGACATACGTATCTTCAGATACTCTTGCAAAAAAAAAAAAATAATCAAAAATAAATAAATAAATAAAAAAAAATTTTTGAACGATTCTCATGAGTTGTCGATGACGAGAAGATACAGCGTTAAATTATGTTCCCGTTTTCATCGTATAAAAGGCGATTTCGTTAAGAATATACAACGTACATGTAATATTTCTTCTGAGAAAGTGTACAAGTTCGCAATGCTTGGCGCGAAATGGTCAATTTTTGGTACATTTTACGCGTATTGTAACTGTATACATATAAGATGTCGAGCAAAATCCCCAGCTATTTAGCATGGTTTTTCATATAAGAACGCAAAAGGAAGGAACTTAATTTTGCATGTATATACTTCAGTGTAACTTTTCCGGCGTTTATAGTATTTTTTCGCCTTTATTCCTAGTTGAATAATTATAAAATTTTATTCAGATGTTTTCTTATTACGCCTATGTAATTCTCAACAAAAGTTTATTATAAATCAGAGAGTATACATATGTCTCGCTCGCATCAAAATCAATATATATATATATATATTTTAAATTTCAAAACTTTACTAAACAAAGAGAAAAAAAAAGTTGCACAAGTTTGAAAATGGAACGAGAAGAATGAGTTGGTTTCAAGGTGCAATATATATATGCGTCATCAAAAAAATGTTAGTGGATGCTATGAACTCAGTAATTAATAAACTTGCATAGCCCATCTTCTATGTAGGGGCATGCCATTCCGACGGCAGGCCTCGCGGATCCTGATGAGCTGCTCCTCGAGTTCGGGTCCACCTCGGAATATACGCTGACCCGGCCGGTGCTTCCACTCCCCGGAAATGATTTTGTCCGAAATGTAAAGGGGGCCACAATTGGGACATTTCGGTTTTAGAACTACAGGCTCTCCGCAGCCAAAGCACATAGGGCCGGAGCCAGCCGGGTCAGGGCATTGGCCACGCAGATGGCCGACGTGATGCCATGCCCAGCAGGTTTTGTGTGTAGGCCCTCGGTGAGCCATCGGCTTAGGTGCCCCATTCGTAGCCAGCTCGCCCTGGAAAGATTTTTGTAACCTAGTATCCACATCAACCTGACCTCATCAAGGATCTCCCGGTTACTTGGTGGCGGTACCGGAGGTGAGGAGGTCCTGTAGTCCGGCCTCCTCACCCAATTTATTTCACGTAAGCGACTAGGTCTCGATGGTTTGCCGTTGCCGTTGTTCTTCTCGGTAATATGAAAACCAGGGAAAAACCTTATAACAAATGCCACTCACCCAATTTTGTCAATCACATGTCCCGTACATAAGGTTTAAGGTGCCGTATGTGCTCCTTCCCCGCGTATTTCCCCGTTTCGGTACTAAGTATATAAACGACAGGAGACAACCTGCGCTTGATTTAATAAGGCCCATCAAACTTATCGCACAGTTTAGCTGCGAGGTTATCTTCCTTTTTAGAAAGCACACGCTGACGCTTTAAAACGAGGTCACCTACCCGGAAGGAGCGAACACGCTTAGTCTCGTCATAATATCTTGACTGGGATTTATAGGCGCGTTCGAGGTTCCGTCAAATCAAATCCCTAAGGTGTTCCAGCCGTTTCACGCGCTCCAACCAACTCGTGGGGTCCGGGCTAACTCATTGAGATCCCCTTTCGAAAACATGTCTCATTGACCGGTAGGGAAGAGGGTTACGCCCAAAATTTAGGAAAGCGGGTGAGACCTTTACGTACCATGAGAAGCGGTATTGTAGGCAAAGCGGAAGTCAGGTAAGTGGAGGTCCCACTCCTTGTGGTTCTTATGCAGATAAGTCACGATCATGGCGTTCAGGACACGATTAACGCATTCGGTTGGGTTAGCTTGTGGGTGGTAAACAGGATTGGTGGTATGAATAATCCCAATGGTCCTACACATCTGCTCCAAGAGTTTTTTAGCAGACTCGGTACCGTTGTCGGTGTGGATAACTTCCGTGGTTCCCCAACGCGACACGATAAAATCTTTGAAAGCCTTCTTAACCGTCGTGCCATTAGCAGTTCTGATCGATAGAACCTCTATCCATTTGGTAAAGAGATCCTGGAAGACCAATATGTATTTGAACCCGGAAGTGCTGCGGGGAAAAGGACCCATGACATCTGCAGCTTCCAATGTCCAGGGTTGTCCGACGACGTGTTGACCCATCATGCTGTCAGAGCGAGCCTGTTCCACCCTACACCTCTGGCACGGCTCACATTTCTAGACAAAACGCGCGACGTCCGAATACAGCCCAGGCCAATAGTATCGCAAAGCCACACGCGCATAAGTCTTCTCTCTCCCCAAATGTCCGGACTAAGGCTCGGAGTGGGCTTCTTCTAGGACCCTAGCTCGTAATTTTTCCGGAACTACCAGCTTCCAAGCTTCCAGGTCCGGGACCAACTGATTGGTAATCGCATTTGGTCTATGCCGATATAACTTGCTGTCTTCTTCCTTCCAATCTGAAAATATCCACGGTCGCTCCATTACCAACTGCAGACGTTTCTTATACCACGGATCCATTGGTCCGTCAAACTGGGCCTTAACATGGTCCGCTACTGACGAAATCGGTAGTTCATCCTCTTCAGACATTCTGGAGAGTGCGTCCGGTACGCGGTGTAAGGTTCCTTTTCGATGGATGATCTCGAAGTCGTACTCGAGGAGTTCGAGGGACCATCTTGCAAGTCTACCAAAGGGGTTCCTCAGGTTGCGTAAGCATTTCAAACTACTGTGATCAGTAATCACCTTGAAATGGAAACCCTCAATGTATTCTCGTTTCCTTATCCCGAACATGACTGCGAGGCACTCCCGTTCAGTGACCGTAAAGTTCCGCTCGGCAGCAGACATAGTACGACTCGCGAAGGCGATAACCCGCTCTCGACCATCCTGGACTTGAGTCAATACCATGCCCAAGCCTGTAGCACTCACGTCTGTCTGGAGATGAAACGGATTCTCGACAATATCTCCGAAGGAGGGGTGAGCCAGAACGGGTGTAGTGGTCAATGCTTCCTTAAGCCAATCAAATGCCTCCTGCTGTTTCCACCCCAATGCCACTTCACGTCCAGCCTAAAGAGCCTGGTAAAGGGTTCCGCAACTTTAGCGAACTCAGAAATGAACCTTCCGTACCACGATGCCAAGCCCATGAATCTTCGAAGCTGTTTGACGGCACAGGGAGCGGAATAAGAGAAGATTAAGTTATCTTTTCCGAGTCTGGCTTTAGTCCTTGTCTGTTGACCACGAAACCTAGGTATCGAACTTGTGCACAACAAAACTGGCCTTTTTCAGGGTCGATGGTCAATCCAGCCTCGGAAATACTATCCAGTACCCTTTCTAACCTGGACAGATGCTCCTCAAAGGTCTCCGTGACCACAATAATATCGTCGAGATAGGAAAATGCGTTAGGAGCCCCCGTTAGTCCAAATAGCATGCGGACGAACTGGAAGAGACCTCTACCGGAAACCACAAAAGCCGTATATTCCTGGCAAGACTCATCCAAGGAAATCTGATTGAAGGCAGAGCTAAGATCGATTTTCGAAATAAACCTAGTAGCCAAAAGTTGCCTAAGTATGTCTGACATGAATGGGAGTGGGTAAGCATCCCTTTTGGAGATAGCATTCAGCTTCCTGAAATCTAAACAAAGTCGGTAACCCCTGTCGCCCTTCTTGGCCATTACGATTGGGGCCGACCATTCGCTAAACGATTCCTTGATCACTCTTTCGGCAAGCATCCTGTCCACCTCGGAATACATGGCCTTCTGCACCTTTGGAGAAACTATACGGTACCTTTCCCTTATCCGTGCATGGCCTTGAATATCAATGTGATGCTTTACCAGGTGTGTTGCGTTCAGTTGACCTTGTCTCTTAGGGACTAACTTCCTTTTCTAAAGATCCTTTAGTTTCTGATCTTCGTTGTCCGACAATTCTGCTATGTCTCCACAGCTTTCCTCCGGAGTCACCCATGTATCAAGAGGATGGACTTCGCCGTCAGTACCAGGCATCCAAATCTCCTTGGAGCGCGCGCCGAACACCATGTCGAAATCGGACTGTGCATCCAGGCCCAAGACAAACTCGGTATCTAGGTTGGCGGCTACTCTGACTTCACATTTCCTAGTAATCCTATGAATAGTCAGGGGTAGCTCAACCACGTCCAAAATTTTATCCCTCGAACCGTTTGCCATAATCATAGAAGATTTACGGGAATAATCCAAATGTTTCCCCAGAGAGCCTAAAATCCTTGGGACTAAATCCTTTCAAATAGGTGTCCTCGTTGACCCAGGATCGTACAAAAGCATCTACTGAGAAGGAGCCAATAGAAATCTTAAGATACACTCGACCACGTACCAACTCAGTGTGCAAGATTCCAGCGATCTGCTCAGGTTCGGAAAATTTTTGTGTATACCTTTGATCGATCACTATTCCATTTAGGTCTGATACATCATATTCCGCGCTCAATCTCTAAAAAAGCAAGCCGGAAGTAACGTGGATCCATCTTTCAAGTCAGGATCCTTGGTGGATGATATGGTGCCGTTCGCCACTCCCTGTTTCAAATCAGATAAGGTACTCACAGAGGGTGGCGAACCACCATACTCCCCATGCACAAGAGCTTCAACCACGAACGATCCTTCTGATAGTGGCCCACCTGTCTACGCCTGTAACAAACAACTTCGCCTGAAGTGCTGGGGTTGCCCTCTCGGTAGTTCGCTTGTTGGGTAGATGCAGACGGCGTAGTCGAGCTCGACTGCTTGCCTTCCAACTGATCATTGCCAAACTGGCCTGCCTTGCTTTTACCGTCACCGCCATTTCCACCTTTCCTACCGTCTTTATTCCGACCGCTACCACTAGAAGGCTTATTTTTGGCCTCAGAAAGATTTTCCGACAGTTTAACGACAACGGCCGAAGAATTGTTCTTTGATGTTCTTTGCGCCGTCAATTCGCGGTAGGCGAACTCTTGATGGAAGGAATTTTCGGGGTAAGGCTTATGCTCTTCAATGGCCGTCGATTAGGCCCTCCAGGCTAGTGAGGTAATTGTCAATACGTTCATTTTTCCCTTGGGTTCTAGAATAAATCTGCTCTCTAACGCTTCGCTCGAAATCATCGTCACCAAAACGGTACCTGAAAGCCCTCTTAAATTGTTCCCAATTCGCGAATTTCAACTCATGGTTCTTGAACCATCTCAGCGCAGCCCCCTCCAATAAAACTGGCATGGCTAATAGAAGTTCGACGTCGAAAACTCTAGTGAGCCTTGTGCGATCCTCGATACGGGTGAGAGTCTTCCGCAATGGTCTGGAAACTACCATCGAAGGTTATTTTCCAATTCAATACTATCTTCCCTAGGTCTCTAGTGACTTCGAGTGAATTCGTCATCCAGTTCCAAGTTTAGTCCTCTCGGAAATCCCGGGCCTAAAGAATCTCGGAGTCTGGAGTTGGTGCGGTCACTCCGTTTACCATGAGGCATTGTATCTCCTACATACAATGAAGTATTACGCCCGGTACCGTTGAGTGGGAAATCCTTTTCAAATCGTACGTTGTCCCGAACCCTTTCACGACCTACCCCGACCTCAGAGTCACCCGAGAATTCGGGGTGCTGTGAAGTGCCTGTGGTTTATCCGAAGGGCTAAAACGAGTCGATCCTTGTAAATCTGTGTCACCACGTCGCGTACCCCCCATAAGCGTGCTATGAGGTACGCTCGGTAAAGTCAGAGTACTCCGACAGATATCCTCAGAAAACCTAAATGCGTCTTCAGAGGGTTAGTTGCCCCGGTAGCCATCGTTGGAGTATTCACAACGGTGACAACACTTTCCACAAATAAGGTCACCGGGTTAATGGCACCCACTAAAGCCGCTGCCCCTTCGGTAGAAAAACCGTCATCCTCCAAATCAGTAGCATCGGTAGTTACGGAGGTAACGTCTGACGCGTGAGGCGACTTTGTAAAGTTTGACCTCCTTCCTCAAGCGCGAACATCTTTCTCTACGCGTACCCGTCGTGTCTAGGTATAAAGATTCTTATGCCTCGGGAAGATGTACATCGTTGAGATCATTTATTAGATTCTTCAATTCCCGAAACGTACCCACGTCGGTTACCGGATTTAAGGATGCCATCTTCAAGAGGACAATGCCTAAACACGGTCAGATTTCGGAGTATAATTAAAACGACTGTACTCAGATTGGCGGTGGCCAGAAGTAATCGCACATAAATCATTTGGATTCAGATCGCAATCAAAGTTCCTCTTCCAAGCTCAATTCGGAATCTTTCGATTATACTCATTCAAAACGTTGACTCAAATCTCACTTCAAGCTCTCAATTGAGGAATTCCGATTTTAATTTAATCATAAGAACTAAAAATCCCCAATGAGCATTGAAGTGAATTAATTGAGAATTGTTATCTAAAAAAAAAATCACTGTATAAACATTTCAACAAATAATTCTTCAACCAAAATCCTGATTCCGCAAGTTCAAATCAAATTTTAATTCAAATTCCGAGTTCCAATTCAAATTTAACACCATCTTGACTTGAATTTTCGTTTCATCTTTACTCCAGAATTTTTCACCAAATCTTCTTCGAATCAAATTTCAATGAAATTTCCAAACATCTTGATCGATTTATTCAAAACTGTTCAAATTTCACAATTGAATCATCATTCTGAGGAAAAAAAAATTTCTCTCAAATCCCGGAAGTTCTTAAAAAAAAGTAAATATCCACTCAATTTCACAATCCGGAGTAGAATCTTAATTTTAATTAAATGTTGATTAGAAGTCGTTAAAAACATTTAGTAATTTGGGCGCCGGCCAGGCCCAGAAACTCAGAACGGAATAAAGGGGAAACTAAACGGTGCCCGGCAATTTTTGATTAAATCGAAATTTATCCTAAGCTGAAATAGGAAAAATGGAAGGATAGAAAACTCAGGGGTGGCTCTCGAGATTCACAACGACCAGTTTACGTTTAGAAAATTCTGACAATTCGAAGTTTGTTTTTTTTCCTTTAAAAAAATATAGTAAAAATTAACAAGAGAGATTTTCTTATCCGAACCTGAATGAGAGAAATACACAAAAAATTGTAATAAAGAATTCCGGCGAATCCACGACAATTTATTAGGATGAGCAATTAAATTCAATCGTGACCACGTGGTCTAATTGCTCGGAAATGAAATGAACCCACGTTACCAAAATTACCGAATACATCTTACTTTAACGGAATTGTTCAAATAAGGAGAGAATTCCGCGCACTGAATCTAAAAATTAGGCCGTACAATAAGGGCCGAAATACAACTTAAAGGGGTCAGGCCAGGCAATGGTAGAGGCGGAAGTTCGGAAAGAAAAACCAGACCTCATGGTCCAGGTTGTTCTGCCGCCATTGCGTCGCCTGCCGAAATAAAAAGAGGATTTACCTTTGACATTTTGGTGGTAGTTGGAATAAATTCGGGAAAGCTGAGTACAGAAATCCGAAGATTTGACAAAGAGTTGCGAGTCAAAAAGGCTGATCCAAATTTCCCAAGAAATAAAAAAATACAATCTCCAAAGAGAAGGCGTGCTTGATAGGCGAAAACAAAGAACGAAAGTGACGGGTCAGATGCGACGCGCCACCACTGTAGAAACAAGGGTGTTCCGTTGTGGCGCGCTTACAACGTCGCGTCACATGCCCAAAAACCAAGCTAGTAACATCTAGCGTTCTTTTGGTCGCTTACTAGCAAGTTACAAGAAATTTAACATATAATAAGCCATATAATGTGAAAAACGAAGAAAATTTCGGTAATCATCAACAGAACAAGGCGTTTGTCAAAGTAAAACAATTTAAATTCGCCGCGCGAGATACATAGAATTACAGAGACGTACCAGATTTAGTACTAGGGTCTTGCAGAGATCGGTAGGTGCGGGGATAGAATCCATTCCAAGGAAGTGACAATGATCTAACCATGGTCAAACCCGGTTTATTACGGCCGAGTTCCTTTCAAAGTTCCAAGAATTCGCATAAGGTGTGCGAATTGTGACGTCACGCCACGTTTCTGTAGATTTGGAAGGCAGGCAGTGAATTCGAAAGGCAGGCAGCAAATATGCAAAAGCCCCAGAGGTCAGAAGAAGGTATGTGCACTGTGACGTCAGGCCTCATTAGGTATGCAGAAGATGGCGGCCGTGAGAGGATCTAACTGAATGGAAGCCAGTGGTCCGTCAATGACTGAGTTTGCACCCGGTAACCATGGCAACGAGTCTGTATAATAAGACAGGAGTGGGTGCGTTCTAATATCGCAGACATCCTTCTAACTCCTCCGACGTGGTGTGATTGAAATGACAGAGCTGGGTGAATCTCATCCAAGTCGAACACTGAACGTAACCCCAAAATTTTGACAGTCGAAGTTTTTACATGTAATGTATACAAAAAAAAGAAGGGATACATTTTCAAATAAGTATAATGATTTTCGTAAAGTGCTCCAGGGTCGAGGTGAAACTTCCGTTCTTGGCTTCCGTTAAAATTTTCTGCCACGTAACCCCATGATGGACATATGACGGCAATTATTTTAAATTTAAATTCAAAATATAGAGGAAAAACTCGAAGTTAAAGGGGTGCAAAATTCACCTTGTCACACTTTCTATTCATAGATTCTATTTATAATCAGCTTTAGCCAAATAAATATGAGCTTTTACTCTCGTACCCTTAAAATTATCTCAAACAAGCGAAATCCCTTTTTTCACATTCTTCTTCTGCAACCTCACTATCTAGACACTCTGGTGCCCATCACCCAGATGGGTCTTGCCTGACCCTTCCATTCCTCTAACCCATACATCTGGATTCTAGCGATTTTTGAAAATTCATAGAAATATGAAAGAAGTCAAGGTTTAGAATTGGATGAAATTTCGGGAAATTCATGCTGCGTTTTGAAATTTCATTGAAGGTTCTGGAAAAGTATAATTAGATTCGAAAATATAAATATATTTGTGTGATAAGGAAGAGATGATAGATTATTTTCCTTTCAATATGAGAAAACTAAGAAAAATATTCAGTGTGAGGAAGGTTCGGGAACATTATAAAAAGTTCGGGAAACGCATTGAAATATGCTGAAGGATGAAAGTTGAGAAGTTAAGGAAATATTGCATAAGATATGCAGAAGTCACAGTACGATTGACTATTTTGTAGAAGATTAGAGGCCGGGAGGACGAGTGAGAGTTGCAAGGGTATATGAAGCTCTGGAAATGGAACGAATCACGTTATTACAGTTTCGCAAATTGACTTGTGGGTAAAAGCCGGAGGCTCAAAAGAATTAAAACTCAACCTAAGCAGACGAGACTTGAAAGAGAGGTTCTACATGAATCAGAAGAAGAAATAGCATATCGTCCAACAGGAAATCGCATGAAAATTGTAAACCCACAGCT
>WSXT02175288.1:0-13250 GCA_011762715.2 Neuroterus valhalla | reverse complement strand
TGGAAATTTCTGGTCATTCATGGTAATTGCACAGGAAAACACGGCGACTTACCATGAATCACCCAAAACTCAATTTTGAGAATTTTTCTGAATTTCCGGAAACCTGTGGAAATTTTTGGTCATCTATGGTAATTTTACAGGATAACATGATGACTTACCATAAATCATCCAAATTCAATTTTGAAAATTTTCATAGATTTCCGGTTCATGGAAATTTCGGGTCATTTATAGTAATTTTACAGGAAATATGATGACTGACCCTAAATCACCCAAAATTCAATTTGGAAAATTTCTATAAATTTCCGGAAATTTATAAAAATTTCCGGACATTTATAGTACTTTCACAAGTAATTTACGGTAACAGACAATGAGTATTACAAAGTTGAATAAGAAAATTTTCCATGAATTTCTGGTTATTTTTCGAGTTTTGTATGATACCTTTCCATAAATTTCCTCAAAGTTTTTAAGGTGAGTAGATGGTTATCGTAAAATTAAAGCAGCGCTTCATGGGCATCGGAAAAGCCTGAAATCATGCATGTGTTCTAAAAATTAATTTTTTTTCTCTCTTTCTTTATTCGTATCTCTGGGATCCATGACTTTTTTTTCATACAACAGTATTTTAGATTAGAATTTTGCTGTTCTATAAAATTAACAACTTGTCGAGGAAACACAGAAATCAGAAGCCGAGTATTTGAATTTAACCTTAGAAAATGAATGTTTTACATTATATTTAACTCTTTGACCATGATAGATCAATTTATGATGAATTTATTCTTCTGCAACTTGCATGGTTTACCAAAAAAAAAATTAACTTTCTATTTTTTTTATCTTTCGTGAGACCAAATTTTGAATTTTTGAATGTCTGAGGAAATTCAAGAAGTTTTGAATGAAACTTTCCTTGTAAGACTCCCACGAACAACAATTTTCTTTCTCTGAATCTTTTTCATATCTTACGTTGTTTGGCTAAACATTCTCGTTTTTGTTTTATTCTTTTGATTTTTTAAAATGCCGCAACTCTGATAATTTCTTTATGTCAAGAAAAATATCTTAAGCATAAATTGTTTTACTTATTTCGTATTACAAAACGCCGTGCTTACAATTTTTGGATGTTGAAAAATTAGTTAAAACCTGTTTCTTTCGATTCAGGGGGTCTCAAAATGTGGACGTTTGGTAAAAACGGAGTGGAAGAGGGTAAAATTTGCAAGAATCTTCTACCTCCTTTGATGAGAATGTAAGAACATGAATCTTCAGCACAACGGTCGATTTTTAAACCGAAGAGTTCAAAGTTCTAAGAAAAAGACGAATTTTACTGAAAACAAATAAATTACATGAAATAAATATCCCCAGAAGAACTTTTTTCTCCAAAAAAATAGTTCTATAATCCATCTCAGAATTTAGTTTTTTGCTGAAACGATAAATCCTCAAAGAAAATTAAATTCAAAGGAAAATTAAATTAACTCTTCCCGACCATAAAATATAAAGTTTTGAATCGAAAAGCAACATTTTCGTTAAAAAAATAATTTCAACCCAAACATAAGAGTTTTCGAAGAATTGAATTTTCGACTGAAATAAAAAATATTTTTCTGCATCACTTCAATTTTTTATCGTTAGGGATGATATTCGAAGAAGGAAACAAAAGAAAGGAAAAAAAATTTTCTATCAAAAAATCAAGTTTTCAACAGAATATGTGAATTATTAATTTAAAAAGGCAAATTTTTATCCAAATTGTTGAATCGCGAACCATATTTCATTTCAAAATTCAATTATTCCTTCTTTCGTTTGAAGATTTATCTCTTTTGATCGAAGAAACAAATATTTTATTGGATATTCAATATTATTAATTTATTAAACTCAGTTTAAAATTATTCTGATTATATGATTTAATCATTATTTTACCTTCTACTTGAAAATACGAATTTTTAATACAATACTTGCAATTCCAATGAAAAACGATCAAATTCTTCTGGAAAAAATGCCCCTTGAACCAGAAAAAGACGAATTCGCAACTAAGAAAGATTTTAAGGTCAATAAAAAATAGTGATTTCAATAAAAATGTAGAATTTTCAACCAAATACAGATGAATATTTAAAAACATGATTTTTCAATAGGTGAAAAAATATTCCCAACCGAAAAATCAGAAAGTTGAATTTTTAGTTGTTAAAACTAATTTGCTGAATGTGAGGCACAAATTTTTGACCAGAAATAATATTTGCACCAGAAAAGAATGATTATCAACAGAATAAACTGATTTTTTATCTTAAAAACGATTTCCCAACAAATTACAAGAATTTTCAACGGAATATTACAGTTTTTATTGTACAAATAATTTTTCACAACAAAGGTTCTTAGAGAGATTTTTGCCAAAGAAGATAAATCATCAACGGAACAGACAGATTATAAACAAAAACAAAGAATTTCAACCAGACAATGGAGTCCTAAATTAAAACTAAATGATTTTTAACCATAGAAATGCATGTGAAGGAATTTTTATATCATACCAAAAAAAAATTTCTTTCTACCAAAATACATTAATTTTCGTTGAATGTAAGGATTTTAAACTAACAGGTATAATTTTTACGTCAAATATCAATAATTGACAAGATACATAGATTTTCAACGACATTGTCAAATTTTTCACCGAAAAGTTAAATTTCGAACCCACGAAATCAGTTGCCCAAAAAAAGAGAAAAATTTACAGGAAAACAGTTGAATCCTTAACTAAGATCAAATTGTTTCCCGCCGAAAATTGGCATTTCCGAAGAAAGAATTTATTTCCTACCAAGAAAATAATTTATAACAAAATATGTAAATTTTTGAACTGAAAAGAATTTATAAAAGGGAACAGAGTGATTTCCAATCAGAAAACTGATTTGCACACAATACATGAACCACCAACTCGGAAAGATAGATTTTTATTCATAGAAAAACTGAGTTTTTACAAAATCGTTGAATTTCAAAGCAGAAACTTCTGAACAAAGAATCTAAAAGTTAAATTTTCGTTTACCCATTTTTTTTCTTACAGAGTCGGGATATTCGATGCGTTGTTTTACTGGTGTACATCCTCTTCCTGAAAGATATGCCGAGAATCAGATGACCCTGAAGCTTGCACATCCGTATCTTTCTCTTCCTGATGGTTCAGAATTCCAATGGAAACATCCAGACGGCCACTTTTTCCATATTCCAAATTTTGTTCCATTACTCCTATCAGAAGACGGTCGTTTCATTGTCGCAACTCAAGACCATCTTACGATTCGTGGGATTTATATTGGAGAGAGATTGGTTAAGTTAAAAAGAGGTCACGTCTCTGAATCTTTTCCAATGGATGCAGATGAAGCTAGGCATTATCATATAGGCAAACAATTAATTTCAGAATTTCTCATAGAGGATCAAGGTCATTAGAATTGTCAATGGGATGCTTGCTCATGCTGTATCGCTATATAAGCACCTTTGACACATAACGTTCTTGGATCATTTTCCAGAATAAAACTCAGCACTAATATGTCTATATGTCTCTATTGATTTGAATATCAATTGCTGATGTGTAAATTGAAAAAACTATTCATCACGTGACTCTATTGTGACTCAAAAATATAACAAAGAATATGTTAATTTGGTGTAATGATTCTTGAAAATTCTGTAAGAAGAAACGATAAATAAGTCGATTATTAACACATACTTCTTTCTGCAGAACTTTGAAATTGTTCTCCTACCGTTGAATTTATGATCGTTCACTTTTCAATCCAAGTTCTGGTGTCGTCTGATTTTCATGGCTTGAAATTAGGGAATCATATACTCTACTTAACAGAGGTGTCCAACGCGTGAGCAACGGTGTAAATAACTGTCACTTCTCACTCCCCTCTCTTGTCACCTTTGATGCGTTCGTGTGGTGAGCGGGATGTGGAAAGTGGTCCTCGCCGACCGGTCTGTGTGAACATGGCGCGTAAGTAGGCGTGGTCAGGCGTAGTCAGACAAAGCCCGTGACGAAACGTGAAGAGAATTCTCGATGAAGCGCTCAGAGAAGGGGAAGAAAGGAGAAGCGCACCAACATTGAGTTTGACGCCCCTGTTCTACTACCAAAAAACGCGCGTTTACGTCTCTGGATTTTAATTTTCTGATCAAAGGAGCATAACCAATTTAGAAAATCCATCACAGAACAAATTTCTTCAAGTAGTTTCAAACAAGTGAGTGGAGTGTGAGGGTGAAAATTTGGAAGGTAAGTAAGGGAGCGGGAAGTGAGTGGAGAAAATGAAAAGTGGTTTTTATTAGGTAGAGAAGGTAGAGTTCAGGTGGAAAGCAAAAGTGAGGTTGGGTTGTCAGAAAGGTAGGCGGATTAGTATTTGAGAGATTGAGCGGGTTAAGGGTATTCTTGGGGAAATAAAAGGGCAGGAGCACCCCAGGCCCAAAAATATCTAGTTACGCCCCTGCAAAAGGGATGACTGAAAGGGTTTTTTGGAGTGAAATAAAGTGTTGGGTGAAGTTAGATGGAGGGAGGTCTTCCAGCACAACATGTGGCCTCTTGCTTCAAAAGAGAAAGAGAGGTAATCAAGAGTGCCCGACAAAAAGCGTGGTAGAAAGACCATTCAAGAAGAGTGATAGAACGCTATGAGAGAGGATGGGGGGGTTGGGGAAGATAAATAGGGAAAAGAGGTGAAAGAGCTGAGGGAGAAAGTAAATGGATTAGAGGCAGTGGTAGTGACAGCTAGAGAAGATAAAGAAGATGAGATGAAACAGTTGAAAGAGGATATCAGGGTGTAGAAAAAAAGGGCAGACAAAAAATTCGAGGAGGTAGAAGCTAGGTTAGTTATAGAAATTTATGACAGGGTGGAGGGAAAACAGAAAGGTATGTGGGACAAGGTTGACAACTCAATAGAAGAAAAAGTGTGAGAATGTAGAAATAAGGAAGAAGTGGCAGTGGCGAGGGAGAGGATAAGGACAATAGAGTTCTTTCTCTCTACTTATGAATGGACAGGAGGGAAAAAGAGGATAGGAAGAATACTATAGTGATAAGGGGCTGAGGATGAAGCATGGACAAGAAGATAAAGGAGTGGAAGCGGTGCTACAAAGCATAGGGAAGTTTCAGTGCAAGGTGGTTAAAGTGAGGCTTGAGGGGAAGAGGGGAGAACCGGAGTTGGAGAACAGGCAATATAAACTGGCATTGTTGCGAAGTAGCAGCAGGATCGAGGATAATAAGGTCTAAATCTATCACCATCTGACGTGGAGACAGGAGATTCAAAGAATCCTAAATGAAAGAGCTAAAACGGAAATGAGTGGAGGGAGAGCAGCGAAGGTAGAATAGAAGCTGAAAAATGAAGGGGACAATGCTCGTTTAGGATGAGGGGAAAGAGGAGTTCAGAGATGTGCAGAGGGATTTATTTTGTAGGACATAGGGAGTAGGGGAACAGCAGGGCGGTGGAGTGGTGAAGATGCATTTTGGAATGTAGCAGGGTAAAAAAAAAGAAGGATGAGGACTTTGGGAGTTTTGTGCAGGGATTTGATGTGGTTAGGCTAGTAGAAACGCGGGCAGAGTGCAAGGAGCAGGGTAAAATAGAATCGAGGCTACCAAGGGGACTTAGTTGGAGGCTCCAAGAGGCGGCAAGATTTATAAAAAAGGCAGGACTAGTAGAAGAAAAATAACAGGGACCGGAGAGGGCTTTGAAGAAGGAATTCACGGCAGGGGCGAGGGGCAAGGCATGGAAATGAGGTCCCTAAAGATAGGAGGGATAACTTGCAAGATTGTGACCGTGTAAAATAGGGCTGGGATAGAAAGAATTAAATAAAGGGTGGATGATGTTATAGGCGAGAGTGAAGTGGGAATCGTGGTATTGGGGGGAGGAGGGTGGAATTTATTGCGAAAACGGGGACGGAAGGGGGTCCGGACGAGGATGGGGAAATTTCGACAGGAAATCGAAGGACACGTTCATGAATAAGGAAGGGAAAATTTGAGAGACCAGATGATGGATAGAAGCACCGTAGTAGAATAAGGAATATAAACAAATTTAAGGAAGGGTAAAAAGGAAGAACGAGGAGTGGAGATGGAACTGCGCAGTGAGAGGAAAACGTGGAGATGAGGAAGGAGATCAGGTTGATTTGTAAAAGAAAAGAGCAAGGGAAAGAGAAGGAGCTGGGAGAGGAGGTGAGAAGTGTTTAGACCGAGAGAGGCGTGTGGAATATAAATGGGTTCAGAAAGTGCAGGGAGGGGATAAGTGAGAAGATCGGAAGTGAGGAAAGGAAGGAGTTTTTTAAGAATCATTTCAGGGCTCAGACGAATTGGAGAGAGATGACGGAAGTGGACGAACGAGAGAGGAAGGAAGGTCATAGTTGAGTGATGAGGAGATAGGGTTACAAACGAGAAAATCGAGAAGGTCGAACGGTCGAAGGCAGCAGGCTGACAGTGCCACTTCATGGGAAGCGGGATAGGGAAAATACCACGAAAGTGGTATACATACACATCGATGTGTAAGAAAGGAAGAAGGGGAGCAAGAAAGGAAGGGAGGAAGGCAGAAAAGAAGAATAAAATTGAGGAAGAAATAGAGAAAGAAATAAAGAAGGGAAGGAAGAAAAGAAGGAAGGAAAAAGGAGAGGAACAGAGGAAGAAAGGGGGAGATGAAGAAACGAGAAGGAAGAATGGGAGGAAGAGAGAAAAAAGAAGGAAGATAGAAAGGAAGAATGGAAGGCAAGAAGTAAGAATGAAAAAAAGAAAGAAAGAAAAGAAGGAAGGGAGAAAGGAAAAAAGTTAGAAACGAAGAAGGGAGGAAAGAAGGAATCAAGGGAAGAAGAAAAGAAGGGAGGAATGGAGAAACGAAGAAAGAAAAAAGAAGGAAGGGAGAAAGAAAAGGAGGAAGGAGGGACTAACCACGCCAAAGACTGCTTGACTTCAGTGATCAGACCCTTAACTGGAATCATCTACTTAGAGCCCTAAAATGTGTTTTCTTTTATCGCCAGAATTTGTTTAATTGTTTGCAAGAAGAATTTTCGATGGGTCCCTTTTAGTACCGGAGTGTTTCCTGTCAGTTTCTGAATACGCCAGTGGAGGATTAGCAAAATCCTGACGAATACTGAAAGCGACGGACCAAAATACTTGACCTGTTCCTCCTCTCTCCATGCTCGTTTTTCGCTTGCAAGCTTCTAAAGCTTCTCCTTTTCTTTGCATCCTTTTTGTACTAGCTCGCACATGGAAAAGCAACCTAGACTATACTGATAGCCTGGGTGAAACGTAGACTCTTTAAAAAGGTCATATCAACATAGCGTTGAACATACGTCAGTATAACGATGAGCCTTCAAGCGCACCGATCGTGATAACCTCGTCTTCTGAGTTTTCCTTTCAACCCTTTCAGACAGCTCCCAAACACGATCTGGTTGTGTTGAAAGTAAAAAAAAATTTCGCACGAATCGGTGAAAGACCCCCAATAAATATGGTTACCCTCAAAACAAACACGAGCTTGAGAAACTTTGAAGAGACATCGAGAAAAAAGGGTGTTGTACCTGAAGGTGTTTTTCATCCATTATCGATTCCTGTTGGAATCTATATGCGATTGTTAATTGTGTTGTTTAGTTCTCTAAACTTTTTTGTACTTCCTCCCCTTCACGGGCTCAAAAGACTTTTTAGGAATAACATATTTAATTGCTAACAATCTTTGAATACCACCTTATCAACTGTTCCTTCTACCTAATCAACTATCCCTTACATATCATCCAGACTAATACCCTGAATCTTGAATGGGTGCGGTCTTTTCCAGGGATTCTGTTCCCTCCTTACACTACTGACTTGGAAAGTCCTTACACTATTAAATCCCTGATTCCTCTTCTTAGGTCCGTTTTTAACTTTCCTCTAATACGTGAAACAAGCTCTCTCTTAACATTTGCAGTTCGTCCATACATTCCTCAACCTGATTATTGCTATTCAAAAATCATATTATCAGTCCTGTACTTTTTTCTTTTACTCTCTCCCTTGGAAAAACGTACACTTCTCTAAGACATCCATGTCCCTGCTTATGATCATAGATCCCTCTTTTATAGAACCCTCTTTCCTTTTCTGAATAACATCACTCTTTTTTTATTTTCCAGCCACAACATCCCCAAGGTATAATTATTAGGTATTATCCAATCTTTCCTCTACTTCCTTGCCTTTATCTTTCTCACTTGAAACGATTCTTTCTCAAATTTTCTGATCCTCTCAGTTTCTGCTCCCACATTCTTTCTTGTTCTATATCTTCCATCAGCATGTAAGCTAGGCAGCTTGAACTCACCGCCATTTTTTATTCCATAAGTCATTCATGCAGACTTTTCAAACTTTTATGCTCTTTTGATCCCTGAATTTCTGATCTATAAATTGACACTGGCCACACAAAAGCATCGAAAGTCAACACTCTTATGTTCTCAGTCGTCCTTAAACTTTCTTCTTCCCATCCGCGATACTTTTTTTATTATTATACTAGCTTATAATTACTCCATTCTCACCTGTAGCTTATTTCCTTTTTCTGTTTTGAACTGTAATCCTAGGCAGCCAAAATACTTAACCAACTATAACATCTTGCTATTTATCCCCCAATCCTAGTCAACTCTATTATTTCTTCTCCTAAGAGACATTATCTAGGTCCTACTCACGTTACTTCCTTACCATTTTTTCTTCCAGGTTTTCTCCGAACAGTTATATTATTAAATTTCTCCCCATTCCATAATCCGCTACCAGAACTATATCGTCTTCGTTTTATAGCGAAAAAAGTTTGCCTTAATCTAATATTCTCTATCTCCTTTCAATATTCCGCATTTTTGGTTTTGAGTTCGTGAACAGGATACTGAACAAAAGTGGGGTCTGCAGGGACCCCGTCTTGGTCTCGATGAGTCTCTCTCAGATCCATTCTATTACCCTATATCTATTCCTTCATCGACCTTGTACGTTCATAGCATGCTTCTGTCAACAAAGTCGATAGCTGCTTTAAAATCCGCATACGCGCAGTGGTTCATGATCCCAAATTGGTGGCCAAAACTCAAAAAGTTAATATTTATGACTTCTCGAGTGCTTATACCGCGTTTTCTGAGTCACTGATTCCAAAAATGATATTGAAAATTCAAAATTCAAAATGACGGACCAAAAATGGCGGACGCTTCCCCAAAATTTTTTATCGTCTTCCACGAAAATAAGTACAAAGGAGTTTTTTTGTCGCTGATTTCAATAATGATATTGGGTATCCAAAATTGAAAATGGCGGACCCAAAATGGCGGAAATTTTTCCATCGTTTACTACGAAAATAAGTACAATGGGGGTTTTTTGGGTCGCTGATTCTGAAAATGATATTGAAAATTCAAAACTCAAAGTAGCGGACTCAAAACGGCGGACAATTTTCCCAAATTTTCTATTGTTTTCTACAAAGATAAGTACAAAAGGGTTTTCTGGGTAGCTTAGCCTCTCGCGAGGGTTGATATTTAGTAAAAGAATCAGCTGGTATACCGATAAACTCCGCCTCTTAAGTCGTGATTTCATTTTCAGGATTCAGGTTCTTGAAGGATTCCACATATTCTAAAATTTTGAGACGTTTTCATTTCATGACCCGCGTCTTCAATCCTGTCAATAACGGAGTAGAAAAAATGTTCTAACTTATTTCCCAGTTTGTAAACTTTTTGCGCCAAAAATTCGAAGTTTTTATTCTGAAGTCACTTTTCTTTTACAATGTTTTCGTTACATTTATTTTAGTTACATATATTTATTGTTTATGTTTTTATAGTTTTTTATGTTATTTATTTATTCGTTATATTTTTTGATGAGGAAATGGAGTACTCCAACTGATAAATACTCTAATTTCATACAATGGTAAAACTCGAATTGGACACCCTCTGTATTTCGTCCCGCACTTTTCAAACGTTCCCAAGGGTATATTCGAACGCGGGTGAGCACTCCCACGCGGCTGTAGAGGAAGCGCATTTATTTTCACGGGGGTAGCTCGGGGCAGCTTTTGTTGAAGAAATCAAAAAGTTGCTACTTTTTGGCAATCAAAACGGAAAATTCCGGCGCACGCACTCGCAGGCAAAAAAAAAATTTACTACGTATATTCTTCAAATATATGGGAAAAAATTCTTGTACGTGCACATTTCGCTCCCAATATCATTAACATACTTGATCGAAATGTAAATCTGGAAGCAAGTAACGATTTAAAGTATCTTCAGAAATATCATCTTTGTCACCTTATCTGTTTCTGGCACGAACTCAAAGTGAAGCAACATTTTTTGTCGAACGCTCGAAACTCGTGGAACAAACTGATGGGCGCGCATTCAGCAAAGAGTTAAGTACAAGTGCTTACCACTTGGACAGTTTTGAATATAGTAACTTGCCCTCTTACAAATGAATTAACAGATGAATTAATACACATTGTATTTATTTAAGAAAGTGCAATCAAAATCAATTGCTATCTCAAAACATGAAGTAGAATCAGCAATACAAATATACTTATTTTATTTAAGAGTTTTAATCGTGGCAAAAAGGAATTGTCAACCTTTTGCATTTCTCTAACGTCGATGGAATATCATACTAAACAAATTTTATGTTTACAATATTTCGGGGTAGAACTGAAGCCCTTCATAATATTAAGGGACTCCAACTAATTTTGTATATTTTAAATGAGTCGTTTTTTTAATTATATCAAATGATAATTTGGCATTCAATTTTCAGAAATAAATTTGGAAAAAATTCTCATATATTCATTTTGAAAGTTTTGACAAAATATTAATGGCTATAAAAGGAGAAGAAGTTTATTTTGCGGCAATGTAACATTTTCTTTCATTGTGTTTTTATCACAGGTAAATTTCTTTTGGATTTTTAGATGTATACAATAATAATGTAGCAGACCTTACATAAAATTTTATATTAGATATATTATTTATATATTAAGTTATTATATAAAAAAATATTTTAAAAAAAATTGTATAAAATTGGTCATGATAATGAGGATATAAATTTAGAATAAGCCAAATTCAAACTTTTTCTTTACGTCCGAAACTTTAAATGTCAGATTCTCGAGAAATTTGAAATTTGTTCCAAATCTTTCAAAAATTAGATATCGAATTAGTCATTCAATGTGCATTTTTCTAAAATGGATTGCAGTGGGAAGTTTTTATAAAAAAAAAATGTCGATTTTGTAATTGAAAAGAAAAATTTATTTGAAACCTAAAACAATTGTTTAGAACCATTTGAAGTCTTTCCAATCTATTCAAAATTATTGGATAATTTTAAATAAATAAAAAAAGAACATATTATGATATTTATAATCCACGAAAATGAACTCAATTTTTTTAAAAGTATATTTTAAAATGTTTTCAATAAAACGAAAAATTGTAAATTATGAAAATTTCTAAATTATTTGCATGTATTCAATTTTCCGAATTTGCTCAATGTCATTTTTCATTCAGAATACAATAAAAAACAATAATGAATATCGCAAAATTTTTATTTATATATCTCTCAATTATATTAGAAATAATATAGGAGCATATCAATTTTATGTATAAGGAATATATAATAATATATAATATAATATATTTTTAATATTTTGAGAACGCTTATAAAATATTTGGGAAACCCTTCAAATATTTTCATTTATCCGTAAATATTACGAAATAAATCAGTTTGAATAATGTAAGATATGTTGAGCATATTTATGAAACGTTTTTATTACTTTCATTCACTTAACGTCTTTTTTTTGAAAATTCTATTTTTGTAAAAATTTAAAGCATTTATCATGTTCCATCACGCCGTAAATAACTGAAATTTATTTCAAATGACTTTTAATGATTCCTCAATAATAAAAGAATATTATACGTTGTCTTAAAATTACAGAAAAGTATATAGATATATCTCAATTTTTCGAGAAATTCTTTCAGATAAATTAAGATAATTAAATTATTTTTCAAGAATCACAAAGATTACAAAATGTATATTTTTATATCGATTACAAAAAAATTAATTCAAATATTTCAAACAAACTTTTGATGTTAAAGCAAGCATAACATAAAAATCAGGTTGAGTATTTGTTACTGAAAATTGTAGATGGATTTAAGAAGGATTAAAACAAATTGAAATTTATTCAAATATTTCAATAATTTTTCAACAATTGTATGTAAACTGCAGTTGCTGTTCGAAGATATATTAAAAAATTTTTAGATATCTTGAAATCTTCCAAAATAAATTAATATTGGTTGAAATAATATACGTTGGATTGAAACGATTTGAACAGTGTTTGTATTATTTACAAATTTATTTTTTCACATATTTTGTAGAAGTAAATCTGGAAACGAATTGTGATGTGGAAACTGTAAATAACTGATAACATGTGTATGTATCATATGTCCTCCAAAAAGTCATCAGTTATGCATGAAATTCTCACGTTGAAGGTTTTTTTTTAAATTTTCTCCATATTGAGAAAAATGAAGTCTTCTAACAGCCTGTTTTTAACATTGGTTGTTTCAATAACATTTTTCGGTGCGTATAAGAGAATCATATATTCTGTAATGAAGTTTTATATGTATCTATAACTGCAAGTTTGTGTAATTTTGCCTGATGTGGCTAAGAATTCTTATTTGTGTTTTATATTTCTGAGTTTTGAGAATACCATGAGTCTGACAATTTATTTTTCATTTTTGAAAAATGTGGAGGATAAACAATTTTTGAATCTTGAAGAAAATACTCCAAAAAATTTTTCAAGTGCTCTGTTTTTTTGAATTTTTATTCATATAGTCTGCTATTGAACTTGACCTTTTTTTTGACACCAAGAGATTGTACTGGAGGCCAGTCCAATAGATTAGTTTTTACAAAATTATCATCCTTAAAAAGAAAACTGTTTTAAAAAAATTGTTCTTTCATCCATCAAAGAATATAATTCTTGACTGAAATGATTAATCCCCAGGGAAAAAGGAATTTTTTTCTTTTAATTCAATTAACTCATTCCTGACCAAAAAATATAAAGTTTCGAGACGGATAAAATATAGCGAAATGAATAAATTTTCGTTGAAAACTATATTTCTTATCAAAAATATGATTGAATTTCTATCAGAAAAAGGTTACTGGAACATTTGAATCCGAATTCGATTTCCTACTGAAAAAAAATATTCTCGAAAAAATAGTTCGATTATCCATCTAAGAATTCCACTTTTGGCTGAAACAATAAATCCCCGAAGAAAAAGAAATTCAAAGGAAAATTAAATGTACTCTTCCAGCCCAAAAAAAAAGAATATATATGGTCACTCATCCCACGGTCGTGAGA
>WSXT02175277.1:0-22075 GCA_011762715.2 Neuroterus valhalla | reverse complement strand
GTGGCACGGCATGCGCGTCACTCGGTTTCAGTGTTCTTGGTTAGCATCGTGATTCAAAAGAACTCACACTGACATCGCCAATGCATAGCAGACTGAAAACGAGAAGAACAACATTGCACTATACCGCGCACACTTAGGCACACTGGTCTAGAGTGTTTACTTCTTTCCGTGTAGGAAGTTTCCTTTTAGCGTCAAAATGGAGGTTCCACAGTCTTGCCCTCAAATTTCTGTACGCTGAATCGGCCATCTTGAATTTTTTTTTTATCGATGGTAATTTTTATTCCAAAAGCAAAATGGTTTGAAACGAAGTTGTGAGGAATTGTATTTTCCACATTTTTTATTTGCACAATTTTTTCCGAATTAATAATATATATTTCCGATATCGAGCAAAAACTGCGCCAAATCTTTTGTTATTGGTGATTTCATGTTCTACGAAAAATTGAGAAAACTGGCTCATGTCACAATTCTGAGCAGCTTTTGCTCTATATCGGTAATAAAATCGAGGGCAAGAATGTGGAACCTTTATTTTGACGCTAAAAGGAAACTTTCTGCGTCAGAAAATCGGACACCGAAATTTCTCCTATAACAGGCCTTTTTCGATCTCTATTGACTAGGCTACAGGTTAATATTTTTAAAAAGCAGATTTCCTTTAGAATTAGGAAACATTCTAACTCAACTATGAAAAAAAAACTGTTGATTTCCAGTGAGACAATAAATTCTTAACGGAACATGCAAATAATCAAACAAGATCATATAATTTTCTACTGAACAGTTGAATTTATTCGCATAAAAAGTGCCTTGAAGGTGTATGGAACACATTTCCTGATTTTCGTCATGAATGAAGGATAATACTACATTCTCCTTGATTATTTGCTGTTTTTCTCTAAACTTATATTTTTATTATTCCCTACGAAAAATGACAACAGTGGTATCTTATATCCAAATCAGGTTTAGTGCAATATCTGATTTTTGTTTTCTTTTTTTATTCTGCAATACGAAAATCTGGCAACAGTTTCGGGTCAGTATGTAATCGTACGTGGCAAGAGTACGAATCGCACGACGGACTTCGCGCGTATTGGCTCGCTTGACTCAGCTCAGCGACCAACCGCTGGACGCCCTCCTCCCCATGTGTCACCCGACTGGCTTGCGTCGTGCAGCGCGTACGGAATAAATACCAGTGTTCTCACGTCAGACTCATTCCCACCTAGACGACTCCGGCAAGCACCGTAAGGTTTGAGGCACAATTTTCCGACTGTAACAGTTTCCTTCTAACCACAGTATGAACACCATTTGAGTTTTTTTACCCTCGCTGCTCGACTTCTCTTTCTCTGATCTACAAGATCAAGGAAAACCATCGCGCCTCAAATCCTTAAGTATTCTCTAACCCTCCTCTACATTCTTCAAGCTCTGCAGTTCCTCTGCTGCAAGTTTTTGTGCCTTTTTATGCTGTTTCAGTCTCCCGGAATCCACCCGCACCGAAAAACACCTGGACCCGAACAATCTCTTGCCCCCTTCACGCCTAAAATTGTCCGTCCACTGGTCCTCACTTCTTCTCCATAGCTGAGAACCCAAGTCCGGTTGTGCACAACAAGTATCAAGAGAATGATCATGAATTTGCGAAAGTACCTTATACCATCGTATTCAGAAGATCATTCCGCACAATGTCCATCAAACACATTTCGGGACCTATAACTAACTTGAGATCAAAAGGTTCCTTGATTCCGTTATATTGATCGTATCTTGCAATCTTTTGGGTTTCGGATTTTTCAGGCAGCATATTTTCCAAAGTGTTTGCAGCTGCTTAAACAGTATCTGATGGAGTACATTTCCAACCAGTTTTATCGACATTTTCGATAAAGGTTATCATCCTTTTACAGTAAGGAAAGAAATCGCACTTGCACTATAAACACGTCAATTCTAACCTCGTATCAGTCATCAGTTTTATGCCTGAACACAGAGCGCCGATCTGAATCATGGCGGAGATTCAGGTTTCTCACTTACGAATAGCGCATGCGCTTTCATTCCTTCGATGCGGGAAGTGTATAGGAATTAAAGTGCCCATGTGCCACTACATTCCCGCATGGCTTCAAAAATGAGTCCCTCAGCATATGACTTAACTTTCCTTGAGGTTGTTGCCGCAAGAAAAAACTAGGAATGAATTTTTAGACTATCAAAATTTATGCAGATGATTTAGCATACAAAGTATATATGTAGAATACGCATATATAGGAGATGAACCCGAACCATCGATCGGATGTGATGCGCAGGCATAACCGCTGTCCTCCAGTTTCCCATGCCCGTCAGTGAATGTGTGTCACTTTGCGTGACTACTTGACACGTTCAACAGTGAATTCTCATCAAATAATATCACAGTGTCCGTATAAAGTCCATGATTTCTCATTAACACCTCAACATATAAATCCCATGATTATTCACTTTTTCCATCCATTTCGATTGGAAAATTTTATGTTGAAACATTGTCTAGAGTTTCCTCGTCAAATCAGCGAGGAAAAGTCAATAAGCCTCTAAATTGAAAAACGTTGTAGCATTAAACTATTCGACCAGACGGAAAGTTTCATTTGTAGTTGTACTAACACGCTTGGGAGGATAATATTAACTGAACTTTTCACTTCTGTTTGCTCTCTTTTGATTAGGTTCCTAGGAAGTTGGTAGACAACAAACTGATGATTTTCATGTTGATTGCTATGATTAGCTCATCAATTTATAAGCAATTTCTGATAGGTCCTATCTAATAAAATTGATGGAACAAAATTTCGGAAATTTTGCAATCCTTCTTTGGAAAACTGATTTGGTTTCTATCACTTGAAGTTCTTTGGGATTCTCTATCTGTACCAAGAAAATTCAGCTATTTGTACCGTAATTTTGATGCATAATCTTGGAAATCAGACTGCTTTGTGAAAAATTAGTTTGCTGTTCAAGACCGTATCTGATTTTCCTAAGAAATAATTATTCTACATTTTGTTGCAATAAGAAATTTTTCTGTACTTCAACACAAGGATCTGAACATAACGTAAAAACGCGGTTGATGATTTTCGTAGAAAGAAAATAATAGAATTTCTCCAATGGGAATCTAAAGCTTTTTCAAACTGAATAATATGTCCTATAACTTGCTAAGCGAAGAGAACTTTTCAATTTTTGAAACAGTGTAATACATTGTTAAAGTTAGAATTTTAATATTTTCTTTGTCCTTCTAAACAAAGTCTGGAGACTGCTCTCCTTTTGTGCTTTCGAGAAGATTTAATTTAGTTTCCTGGAGCGAACTGCGTTGTGGAAGTTGCAAATGTAGAAGCTCAGTTACCCGTATGCACAAGTCTCTGACTGCCTCTACCACAAGGATTCTACTGGTCTCTGTGGAATTCCAGTCCCTTGTACGGGTCAAACGAAATGCTGCATAATACCAATTTTGAGACTCGTATTTCCCCAGATGGACAGACCTTATTGAAACAAAATCGGGTTTGGGACATGACCGTGATAATCATTTCAAAGAGCATTTTCTCCGCTATGATGTTTCAATGTGATTTTTGATTGAAAAGAGTACGAGTTTCATATCGATTTCCGATAACACATAACGAATTCAGCGAGTCAGTATTACGAGCAGGAGGACTGGGTTTTGATCCCTGTGCTAGTACTCATTTAAATTTTCCTGTGTGCTTTTTCTGGGACTTCCATGGTTTTCTCACCAACTGGAAACAGTGAACCTAATGTGGACATCTAATTTATGACCTCAATGAGGATTGTTTCGTCCATTCTAGCCTACCTAGAAAGACTAACGGATGGCATAGTGGCTCGCTTTGTTTTGCAAAGAGGTCCGCGTCTTCTGCTGTGCAATGTGAATTACCTGGCAGCATTAGAGTGTTTTGTCAGAACGTTGTTAATAACGAATGCACCGAGGTTAAGAAAAACTCGATGAAGTGGCAGGATTGGCTGTACTGCCTTTAAAAAAAGCACGTGTGCAGTACAATGGGCTTCCCAGCCCAAACGCTTGAGAGTGAGATCCCTCAACCCCCGTCTGCTTCAGTAGCTGGATAAATAATCCATAGATAGCTCCAAAATTTTAACATTCTTTTCGTACCGTAATGTCAAGGAGGGAGAGTGTTCTTTCTTGATTATTTTCAGTCTATTAGATTTACTTTTTCATAGAAAACTGAATTGCGCTCATATGGACAAGGCTCTGGCTGCTTTTACCTCAAGCATTCGACGGATATCTGAAAAATGTTGATTTTATAATTTGGGTCAAACGAAATGCTGCATGAAAAATCATAGAGACACATATTTCCTGAAATACACAAGCCTGGTTGGAAGAAAATCGGGCTCTTGAAATCAGCAGATAAAGAATTTCAACAAGCAACCCTTGCACTATCTGATTTTGGTACTGTTACGTTTGATTATAAAGAATAACATAATTATTTCGATTTCTCATGCCACGTTTCCGATTATATTTAGAGGCATATATATAATAGGCTATTATATAATAGAGGCATCTAACTGATGACTTCAGGAAGGGTCGCTCGGTCTACCCTAGCCCGTCTAGGGGAACAGCCGTAAGGTATAGCAGATGAAGTTCATGCTGCTTTGCAAAGAGGACCTAGTCTATTACTGTGCCATGTAGTATTCGTGGGACCTGAAAGGTTTCTTTTTAGAACGATGGTAACAATGGATGCACTAAGATCTGCAAAACTCGGCAAATGTACCAAGATTTCCTGTGCTGCTTTCAGAATAAACACGGATTGCGGCACAATGGTATTTCACAAATAGAAAGTCTTTATTGAAACAAAATCGAGTTTTTGGACATCACCTCTATAAAACAATTTAACAAGCAACCTCCGTGCTATTCGGTTTGGATTATGCTGTCTTTGATTAGAGAGAAAAAAAATTTATATCGATTTCCAATATCACGTTACGAGTTTAATTCATCAATTATTCTTCTTGTTTTAGCAAATTTCATAAGTTTTTTGGAATTGACAGATATGATATTATTTTTATGGAGCATTGATGAATCTTGGATTTAGATTTCAGCTCTGTTTCTAAACTTGGGACATCACTACTAAATGTTTTATCATTTATTGAAAAGAAAAAAATATGCATATTTGTGACAGTTTAATATAAATATGATATATTGATAAAGCTCAGATTCAGAGACAGCTTTATTGCTGCACTCCATCAACAGAACAAACTATGATTAACTGTCAAACATTTTTGGCAGTTTCCGTCAAACACAAAGTCGGTAACAGATGTGCTGCAGCATCAACTTCTTCAATTTTTCACGATATTAGCAAATACGTCTCTGAAGTCAAACACCTAGTGTTCAACAAGACTCAAACTTAACGTGGAAGAAATAAAACTCTTCAAGAACTGCACAGAAGAGCGCTTTCATTAGCCTTAAAAATGGAAGTGTTTTACACTGGTAGTAGGAAAAACCAGGCTTAAGTCATCAAAGAAACAGATGATAGACTATGGCGGCAATCATCAAAAGTAGCGGAGCACATACTGCCTTCCCAAAAACATGACAGTTTATACCAAGAGCATCCAACCTTCTCAGCATCAAATTCAGACTTCACTACAGATGCTATATTAAGCAAGGGGATAGGGACAACTTTGCACTTAGCATCTTTGCAAGTGCCTAGCTGTTCACATTGATTGCCAGAGTGACACCTTGCACGTTTCAACTGTGCACGTGTACAGATGTTCAAGTTTCCAGGGGCAATCTATAAACGTACATAGTTATGTGAGTTTCATTTTTGAACCTGGCAAAAAGGATTTAGATTACATTATGTAGTAGACGTGCACAGCACAGGACAGCAGCGAGCACAAGCCCTGGCTGGGAGAGCACGCGAACGCCGGTCTCCCTACTCCCGTAGGCTGATACACGAAAAACTCAAAACTAGAAGAAACCTGGGAAAGACACAAAACACGGCGAAACCGCAGCTGCAAGTCGAATCCAAGCGCTACTCCGACGGAAGCCAGCAGCAGCCGATGAATTACAAACAATGGAAATGAACTGCTATTCAAGAACTCACTTGAGAAGCCTTATGGTAATATTTCTGAACTCCATGAGCACTCTGATCCTATCTGTAAATCTTAAGCATCATGTGAAGATTTACCGGTTATCAGTTTTGATGCTGTTGAGTGATCCTATATTCCAATAGTAAACACTTATGTTTTGAGCTCAGAATGAAAGTATCTGCGGGACATCTGAAAAGCTGTTGACGCAGGATTTTATTCTCCAAAGCTTGCCCGAAGAAATTTGGGAAGAACATTTTTTATCAGGACGGTCACCAAAGCAAGCAGAAAGCTTCGTGAGTATATTGGAACATCATGTGCGTTTATGTTCTCACGAAGTTTAGAATCAAGAATCGCAGGCGTGATCAACACCTTGTAGAAAATCAGAATTATGAGAACGTATCTTGGAGATAATTTTCGAGGAACCATTGACAGCTTTGTCCGAAAAAATTGATATTCCGCTCATCCATCGAATCTTCTTCTTGCAATAATTTGTGTTGAACGGCAAGAGACCTGAACTAGAATGTACAATACTAGAGAAGTCCGGAAATCCGAGATTCTCGAACCGGAACAACTGCGTCGTAAAATAACCTCCCTTAACCAATTCGATGAAAAGAAAACAGTTGGGGATGAATAATTACATCGAGCAAACCGAAGACATTTTTTGGACTTATGTTTACAGGAGTTATTTTCGGACCTACCAGAAGCTGTTTCTCCTAACCAAAAACGATTGAGGAAGAATTTTTTTATGTGCCTCAGAAGCGACCCTCTTTTATTCTTATAAGCTCAATCCATTTATTGATGACATTTCTATTTAATTATTATTTGCTTTATTAAACCATCAAATAGATGTTTCTATGATAAGCGTTCCTCCTTTTGTTTTACTCTGTTGTGCATATCAGGGATCAAAGAATTTGAATAGAATGTTTAAGTTGAGGATGTGGTGCAAAGAAGGGATGAGTTTCAGAGTGTCCAAAAAACTATTGCGTCTTGTTTAAATATCACACTTGTTTCTCAACGCATCCCCGTCGCAAGTCACTGATCATCCTCTCTAACAATCACCCAAGAGAAAGAGTTTCATAAAGCAATTATGATAATACTCTCTGATAACCTCATTACGCGAGTTCCTCAGTATCCAAATTTTTCCGTTTAGGGTGCCTATTTACCTCTTGAAAACTATAATCCTCCGTATATTATTAGATACATCTTTAGATCTTATCTTCATCCATACATGTTCTTATGCAAGCGCGTATGTTTATATGAGTTTATATCCCTCTTCTTTCAAGAGGCTCATTTACTTACTTTGATCCTCCCCCCCTTGATCTACCACTTGTTCTATAATCGTTCTCCATTCATTCTCCCGACATGACCAAACCTGACTGTTTTTTGATAAGTCTAGGTCTTGCCACCATACAGCACGGTGGTTGCGAGCACAGGATTGTGTATCGACATTCTGCCGTACAGAAAATAAGATGCAAATGCATAGAAAATTGGCCCTTCAAATTGAAAAGTTCGACGGCAAAATCGATACTCTGAGTTGAATGAAAAATATGATTGTGACCTATATTGGTTAAGGGAGGGAACCCTTAAAATGACAGCCTGGGGCTCATTCAAGGCTTCGAACTCGGCTTTGATGCTAGCAAAGCGATAAAACTGAGCTTATCAGCTTGTAATGAACGATCGTTGCTCTCGAACTCAACCCAAACAATATTTGCTGATACCGTTATCGGTGTACCCAAATAGCTCACTCAATATACAATGTAGACAAACTTGAACTTTTGAATAAAAAATAATTTTTACATTCTCATCAGGGAAGGTATTAGATTTCTGTGAAATTTGATTCCCCCCCCCCCCTGGTTTTTTAAAATATCCACGTTTTGAGACAACTACGGAAAAATATACACTCACCGCCTAGACGGGGGCCAGAATCGGGGGTCATGGTCCTAACGCGATAGAAATAAGAATTCCAGTTCGAACCAGATTTGAAGCATTACGCATTACGGTCCTGCCTTTTCAAGGCTGATAGGCTGTCATGCTGCATCGTGCGAGGGTCGGGGGAAGGAACAGAACGACTCAAGCATGAACAGCCGAGAAATCGGCGCTAAGTCGATAGGTGCCCGTCCAAGCGGTAAATGTATATGAATAAAAATATGGCACCAGAAAAAGATCTACAATTTATGTAAAATCAAGTTTTTGATGGGACAAGTAGTTCTTGCTTTATTAAAAACCATATTAGAAAGGAAAAAAAAATTGAACTTTCGGACGATTGTCAAAAGTTCAGGCAAAAACAAATAGACACAAGTTCTTTACCAGAAAAATATCTTTAAGTGTGTTATCAACCTTTTTTAATAGAATATACAGTTTACATTTTAAACATGAAAAATAACTGTAAAAATAAGATAATGAAATTTCTGAAAAAATGGCAGTAAAGAAATAAATTCCTAGAAAAGGACACAACATATGGAAAAAATTGGGCAACAAAACTATTCTACCGTGTCGGACAAATGTTGATCGAGTGCGCAGCACGAGACACGAGATGAGAATGTATTCTTTAAAGCAGGGGGGGCCTTAACCCAAGGAAATTCACAATCATCAAATTAAAGAAGTCGGCATTCCGTGATCGAGTTTCCAAGCTTTGTATACAAGTTTAGGAAAGTACGAGGACCGAGCGCGAAGGACGAGATCCGACAGACGCGCACCCTAGGCGCACTTGAACTTGCGAGCGAAGCGAGCCGCGCAAAGAGAATGTGCCCGCGCAGCAGGCAGATTTTTGAAAATGAAATTATAATTTGAAACAAGAGAAATTGACGATTTAGAGTATCTACTCTACATATTTCCAACAAAGTTTTAGTATTTTCAAAACCAAAATCAGTTATTCGAATTTCGATTATAGATCCGTAATAAAAAAAGACGTATTTTTAACCAGATGATGGATTTTCAGTCAAAAATCAAAATTTCACTCAGAAAGTTGAATTTGAAAAAACTGTTCAAACATAAACTTGAAAATATGATTTATTAACAAGAAAGTTGATTCAAAATCAAATTCTTTAATTTTACAGGAATTTAAATCCTCAATCATAACAGATTTGACTTCCAACCAATTTTCTAAATTACCCACAAAACACTCTCCGAAATCGAAATAAAAAAAGTTATTTTTTGAGAGAAGGACGATAATAATAAAGGAAAAGGTGCAGTTGGAAGAAAATAGTAAATTTGGAGAAGGAAGAGATAATGATGGGGAAGGGGAAGGCATTGGATTTAGAGGCATATATAGATTGAAATATGGGAAAAACAGGGGAGTTAGGGAAATAATGGAAGGGAAAGCAGGAGGCGTTAATTTGATAATGGAGGGAGATTTCAATGCAAGAACAGGAATTTAAGAAGGGAAAGAATATGGAGATAAAGGAGATGAGACAAGAAGGAACCTTTAAGTAAAAATTGAATAGAGGAAAAAGAAAATTACTGAATATGTTTGGAGAGATAGGATGGTTCATATTATTTGGAAATATTGAGGGTGATGCGGAAGGAGAGTGCACTGAAACGACGAAAAAAAGGATAAAAGTGATAAGGCTCAAAATAAGAGAGTGAGTAGACTCGGATCATCGTTCACTCATGGTGGCAGCAGAGAGTGCAAAAGGTGGAGAATGTGAGAATGAGAGGAGGAATGTCAGCAAAGGGGAAAAAGTTGTAGCTGAGGTTAGGTTTACAAAGCAAAAGAGGAAGTTGTTAAGAAAATCTAGAAAATGGAGAATAAAGGATGATCTCCTGGAAGGATACAGAAGAGAAAAGAAGGAGGAGAATGTGTTATGTGGAAGGAAAAGAAAGGAGGAGGATAAAAAGTTCTAAGAGGAGGCAAAGAGGACTATCCCAGAGGAAAAAGTATGGAACATAGTATATGGAGAGAGGAAAGAAAGAAGATAAAGAAATCCTGAGATTGAAATGTTATAATTAGGTGAATATTCCATAGACCTGTTGAGAGGAGCGTAACATAAAATTACGAGAGGACGAAAAAGGGGGAGGTAGAAGGACAGAGAAGAGGGTATGACAAGGGAAGAAACGGAGACATTGAGAAAGTAAGTAAATGAGAGAAAGGCAGCAGGTATAGATGCAGTCCTCAATGAAGTATGGAACCATGGAGAAAAAATTATAGGAGTAGGCTTTGATAATGTTCAACAGGGTATAGAGAGGGGATTGCTGGCTGGAAATATGAGAAGGGATAATTGTACCAGTCGTGGGAGTAGGAGGAAAGGAGAAGGTACATTTTTTCAAAGGGGTGAATTAGAAAAAAAGCTAAGTGTACAAAATCAGACAGGATTCGGGGAAGGTGTGGGAGTGATGGATAATTTTAATGGGCTGAATGATAATAAAAATAGCAGAATCAAAAGAGAGGAAGGGTTCCGACAGCAATTTATGTAGATTTTAAAACAGCTTTTAGTTCATTGGACATAGAAGATATAAATAAAACTATGGAGAAGAAGTCGATGAGAGAAGATCTAAGGAAGAGAATAGCTGAAATCTTCAGGGAGACAAGAAGTGAGGTAAGGATAGGGAGAAGAATAGAAGAAAGTTTTTGGATGTCTAAATGTGCAAAAGAACGATGTTCCCTATATTTACTCTTATACAATATTTCGATTTTAGATTTGGAGGAGGCGATGAAGAAAAAAGGAAGGGAAGGAGTGGGAATGGTCAGGAAAAAAATATACACACTCACATGTGCGGTCAGTGAGAAAGGAATGGTGAGGGTAATTGCGGGATGGGGAAAATACCTATAATAGTACAACACTGTTTCCTTGCTGAGGTGTGTTACAAGAGGAGTGACTCAGAGAAATAAGTTGAGAACGAAGGCAGGAAAGAGGGCATGATAATCCTAAGAGAAACTGAGAGAAAGAGAAATGGAGAAGAGTTATCAAGAAAGTGTCACAAACAAGTAGAAGAAAAAGAAAAGAGGGTCAGAGAATGAACGCAATGAGAAGAAGAGAGAAAGGGATTTTTCAGATTTCGTGGGATGGGAATAGGAAGCACGTTAGTTTATGAGAAGTTGGGAAAGAGAGGTGAAGAAATGCAAATCACAGACCGATGTTGAAGGATAGGTGATCAAGATACAACAAATGATATAATGCAATGAAGAGGAAAGGATTACTTAAATATCTGAAAAGAGGGTAGGAGTCAAGAAGATGAACAATTATGGCTAGGTAAAGATTAGGAAATGAAGATTAAAAAAAGAAATATACTGGAAGGAGGATGAGAAGAGAAAATTCAGAGTATGCAAATGGATGGAAGAGACATGTGAGCGTACATAGGCAGGTCGAATGAGAGTAAAGGAAGAAGAGTGGATGGCGAGAAAGTATTTGAGATATTTTATTTGGAGAAGACATGGGAGGAGAATGGATAAAGAAAATATAGAAAGGGAGAGGAGTGGAAAAAGAAGATCATGGGTGCGTGGGATTGATAAAATTGAATGTTTGTGAAGAAATGAGGAGAGAAGGCGAGCCTAAGTCGCACAGAAAAATAAAAATAAATAACTTCAAATTAACCCTATGTAATGGTGTGTTATTAATTTATTGGCATTCTCTAAATAATCATTATTTATCACGTGAGTGTCTTTATAACGAAAACAATTATACCTCGAGAAAATTTTGAAGTACATGAAAGAAATCTGTAACTGTCAGGGAACTTTTTTCATGGTTGGAAGTAGATACCCCACTAATGCAAAAAATGTTTGGACATGATATCCATCTCTCATTTTACCGATTCTCCGATTATGAGTTCAGCAAATTTTTTCCAATTCACGAATATCTCGAAAACAATGCCTTTTTCGGAGAATTATTATTATTTATAGTCGACGGTGCATCTCTTTGAAACGAACGGAGGGATATTTTTTAGCAGGACATTTATCTTTTTTTCATTATTTCTTTCTCTTTCTTTATTGTCATTCCCACGGAAGAAAATTTAACGTTCGCTGCACCGACGGGCAACCATTCAATTTATAAACGGAGGAATATGCGCGATGCGCATTAAGCAGATTCTCTGACAGTGGAAGCGTAATATAGAACGCGCGCGGTGACCATATCGCTCTGCTTCATACGTTCAACTACATATTTTTACTGGCCCTGCGCTCGCCAACATTGGCGTAACTACACGGGAAAAATTCGTCAGAGCCCGTTACAATAAGCTTTTTAAAAGTCAGACATAGTGACATTTTTGTGATTTCGAACAATATTCCAGAAGAACGTTATATCCTGGAAAGTTGTACACTAGGGTGGTCCAAAAATGCATTACAAACATTTTTTTCGAATGTTTATGCAAAACGCCCGTGTTCGAATCCACGAAAAAATGAATGCATTTTCTTTGTTTTGGGAAAAAAAACATTCGGAGGAGCCGCAAGCCCCGTGAAGTTCAACACGCATTTTCCATGAGAAAAAAGACGTTTTTGTAAATTTTATTCAGACATCTCAATATTAGATGGATCGAGTTTGAAAGTCACCATTTCACTTTACGATTGGTCACAGAACGCGACTAAAATATTACTTTTGAAATATCACCCCCATAAGTTTGTTTTATATGGTCCCAAAAAAACCCCATGAGTGAAAAAATGGGTTTTTCGAGTTTTTGGCGCAAATTATGATTTTTTTGCGGTTTTTTTAAGCAGATTGTTTCAAATACATAAAATACTACTTAATACTGATAATTAGATATTTATTCGAATTTTTTAAACAATTTATTATTGGTTTCAGCAACTTCCTCTTAGAAAAGGGTTAGAAAGTCGAAGTTTTTTCTTAATTTTTTATTTTCAACGTTTCAGTTAGAGCAAGGTAATAATGAAATAAAATTAACAAAAACAATTGTTCAAACAATTTGTTATTATTCATAACAATTTTCTCCCAGAATAATGCTACAGAACTGAGGTTTTTTCTGAAATTTACCATTTTTTGTCCACTTTTTACTTGAAGTGGGTACTTATTTTATTCAATTTAGCAAAAATGATTGTTGGAACAAATTGTGAATGTTTACAGCTATATTTTTCTAGAATAATACTACATAGTTGCGGTTTCATCCTGAAATTTTGAACTTTTTATCAGCTTCCAATTATTGTAGAGTAATAATTAATTCATGGTTAAATGAAAATTATTCAAACAATTTATAATCATTGCTGATAATATTTTCTTTGCTTTGTGATAGAAACTTGCGGTTTTTTCTGAAATTTAAAATATTTTGCCCACTTCTTACTTGAAGAGTTAATATTCAATTTAATTTAACAAAAATAATTATTCAAACAAATTATTATTGTTAATACCTATCTTCTCTTACAAGGAAAGTTTTTAAGGTGCTCTCGCCGATTTGATTCTCCCTTAAATATGTTGGAGTACTCGAAAAACCAAGCGACACATGTTTTTTGTTAAATGCGGAAAAACAATTTAAGGGGGTAAAACAGCCCCTCAAAACTAGGGGTCGCAAGTGTTGATCGTATAGTATTGTGTATAAAAACTAAATTGATTTCGATCAAACCTACTGGAAAAGTTTCCTCGTGATGAAAGATGAATAATTATTAACGTAATTAATAACGTAATTTCCTCAACAACAAAAAATATATATTGAGGGGGTGATCCACCCCTACGTATTATTTGAGTCGTGCTGGAAATTTTTTAATTAAATAGAAAAAACTTTAAAAATATATATTTTGCAGTTGAGATGAAAATAGAGTTTACCTGTTTGGCCGAATTTTTTTTTTTTAATTAATGGGGGTAGCTACCCCTAAACACTTTTCATCTTGTGTCTATGATAATATATACTTCCCATACAGAAAAAATCGGGAAATTTGTTCTATAACGATGGAAGTAGAATGAAATCCATCCAACATGAATACAAAAATTATACGGGGGTGAACCACCCCCTAATTATGTATAAAATAAGTTGTATGCAAAGAAGAGGATGAAGGTATTTAGGTATTTCCAAGCGAAAAACAGCATGGAAGAGGGTAACTACACCTTCAGAAGATTTATTCTCCAAAATTTGAACAATGGTGATACTCGTCAAAAAAATCTTTGAATCAAAGTGATTTTTTACACAATGAACATAGAATTATAGCAATATTATTACAACCTAATATTTATGGGTGGTTACCCTCTTCAATGCTATATTTCTCTTAAAAGTACCTAAATACCTTCATCCTCTTCTTTGTATACAACGCGTATTTTTACGGATTTTTTTCCTCAATTTCAGACTTATTCAGCTGTTTCATACATAATTAAAGGGTGGTTTACCCCCGTGTAATTTTTTTATCCATGTTGGATGTATTCCATTCTACTCCTATCGGTATAGAACAAATTCCCCAATTTTTTTCTGTATGGATAGTATATATTATCATAGACACAAGATAAAAAGTGTTTAGAGGTAGCTACCCCCATTAATTAAAAAAAAATTTTTGGCGAAACAGGTAAACTTTATTTTCGTCTCAACTGCAAAATATATATTTTTGAAATGTTTTCTATTTAATTCAGAAATTCACAGCACAACTTAAATATTTGTAGGGGTGGTTTACCCCCTCAATATATATTTTCTTTGTTCAGAAAATTATGTTATCCATCTTTCATCACGAGGAAACTTTTCCAGTAGGTTTGATCAAAATCAATTTAGTTTTTTATACAATACTATACGATCTAAACTTGCGACCCCTATTTTCAAAGGGCCTTGTTTCACCTCCTTAAAGTGTTTTCCGCAGATAACAAAAAATAGGTGTCGCTTAGTTTTTCGAGTACTACAACATATTTAAGGGAGAATCAAATTGGCGAGGGACACCTGAAAGACTTTCCTTGTTAGACTAGTGCTAAAAAGTTGCGGTTTTCTTCTAAACTAATAAACTTTCTATCAACTCCTCACTTGATGAGGTGATAATTGATGCGGGTTACCAAAAATGCTTATTTAAACAATTTATTATTGTTTATGACCACTTCTCTTAGATAAGAGCTAGATATTTTTGTTTTTTTCTGAAATGTCTAACTTTGCTTTACCTTTATAGCTGTGAACAAATAATAAATAAACATAAGAGAGGATCATATTTTACGTAGTATTGTATTTTTCTAAGTGAATTATTTTTGTGCTTTTTCCAATGTTAAGAAGAATAATTAAAACAAAACAGCTCTTATACAAGAGAGAAAAAAAGAAAGAATGGAATAATTAAACGTAGGTGCGAGGACTAGGTCTGTTAATGACTTGCAAAAGTTTTGCTTTTAGTTACAACGATAAATTTATTGCAAAGCGTAAAAAAAGATTACAATTTTTTTTTTTTTTTTCTTTGCAATACATTTCTCGTTGTAACTAAAAACAAAACTTTTAGCAGTCATTTACAGACCTAGTCCTCCCACCTACTTTTAATTATTCCATTCTCTCTTTTTGTCTCTTTTGTGCAAGAGCTCTTTTGTTTTAATTATGTTCCCTAACGCTGGAAAAGATCAAAAATAATTTACTTGAAAGAATACAATACTACGTACAATATGATTCTCTCTAATGTTTATTCATTATTGGTTCGCAACTAAAAAGGTAGGACAAAGGTAAACATTCCAGAAAAAAACACCACTTTCTAGCACTTATCTAAGGGAAAATGGTCATGAAAAATCATAAATTCTCCAAACAAGCATGTTTATTAACTCGCATAAATTATTACCTCACTAAGTGAGAAGTTGATAAAAACCTAATGGTTTAGAAACAAACCGCAACTTTTAAGCACTAGTCTAAGAGAAGACAGGTATAAACAATAATGATTTGTTTGAACAATTATTTGTGTTAAATAAAATAAAATATTACCTTACTCCAAGTTAAAAGTTGGCAAAAAGTTTCAAATTTTAGAAAAAACCGCAAATTTTTATCATCAAGCAAAGAAAATATAATTAGCAATGATAATAAACTTTTCAATTAAGCATGTTTGTTAACTCGCTTTAATTATTACCTCACTAAGTGAGAAGTTGCTAGAAAACCTAATAGTTTAGAAAAAAACCGCAACTTTTTAGAACTTGTCTAAGTTAAGATAGGTATTAACAATAATAATTTGTTTGAGCAATATTTTTGTTAAATTTAATTAAACATCAACCTACTTCAAGTGAAAAGTGGGCAAAAAGTTTTAAATTTCACAAAAAAACCGCAAGTTTCTATCACAAAGCAAAGAAAATATTATCAGCAATGATTATTAACTGTTTGAATAATTTGTTATTTAACATGAATCAATTTTTACTCCACTCTAATTGAGGAGTAATAAAAGGCTGAAAATTTCGAGGAAAACCCGCAACTACGTAGTATTAATCTAGAAGGAGATAGCTATAAACATTCACGATTCGTTCAATCAATTATTCTTACTTAATTCAATTAAACAATTACCCACTTCAAGTGAAAAGTGGGCAAAAAGTTGTAAATTTCAGGAAAAAACCGCATTTCTGTAGCACCATTCTAGAAGAATATTGTTATGAATAATAACAAATTGTTTAAACAATTATTTTTGTTAACTTTAATTGATTATTACCTTGCATTAACTGAAACGTTGAAAATAAGTTAAAAAATTAAGAAAAAACCTTGACTTTCTAACCCTTTTCTAAGAGGAAGTTGCTAAAAAAAAAAAAAAATTGTTTAAACTATTTGGATAAACATCTAATTATCAGTATTAAGTAGTATTTCATGTATTTAAAGCAATCTGCGTTAAAAAAGACTGCGAAAAAAAAATAATTAGCGTCAAAAACTCGAAGAACCCATTTTTTCACTTATGGGGGTTTTTCGGGACCCTATAAAATAGACTTGCAGGGGGGACATTCGAAAAGTATTATTTTATTCGCATTCTGTGACCAATTGTGAAGAGAAATTGTGAATTTCGAACTCGATTCATCTATTATTGAGATTTCTGAATATAATTTACAAAAATGTCTTTTTTTCTTATGGGAAATACGTGTTAAATTTCACGGGGCTTGCGGCACCTCTAAATATTTTTTTTCTTTCAAAACAAAAAAAAATGCATTTATTTTTTTGTGGATTCGAACGAATTTCCGGGCGTTTTGCATACAAATTCGAAAAATAATTTTTTGGACCACCTTATTGTACACGCATCTCGGGATATAAGGCTGCTGGATATATGGCCAACTTCAAGATTGTTCACGCTTGACTGCCTTTGTATCCTTACCCTGAGAGGCCCTTGGTGGCCTGCATTGGCGGCTCCTGTTTGATGAAGTAAATTTTTTCCTACATTTATGAAAAATATTACTAATTACTAATGATAAAGCTATGTTCTAACTTGTAGAATCAAACTCCTGCTGAAAAGGATGAATTTGCATAAGAGAAAGACCAGTTCTCAACAAAACTGTTTGATCTTCAGTCAAGAAAAACTTCCCATAGAAGGCGAGCAACCTCGATTCGATCGAATAGTGGAATTTTTAAGCCAAAAAGAATAATGTTCAGCCTGAGCACAAACTCATAGCAATATAAATCAGTTCACATTTGTGCAGTGTAATTTTCTACTCAAAAAAGAGAAAATTAATTTCCAGTTGGAAAAATAATATTCAGCCACAATTTTTTCTTCATACATAAATTTTCGATCGACAAAGATCATTCTTTAACTAAAAATAGAGTCATCGAATATCAATTGGAGAAATCAATTTTCTACAATAGAAGAAACAGGAATTTTCAGAAAATTAGTTAATGTTTTACTTGAGAAAATAGTAATGTATAAACCCTAGTGGGATAGGGAATGTAAAAAGATGAAGAGAAGGGTAAAAAGGGAGAAAAAAAATTCGATGAGGAAACCGCGATGAGGGCGGAGTACGAAGGAATGAGGAAGGAGTTAAGGTTGATCTCTGAAAGAAGAGAACAAGGGAGGAAAAAAAGATCAGAAAGAGTAGATAAGAAGTGTTAAGACTGAGGGCGACGTGTAAAAGAAAATTATAGATTCGGGAAACGTGGGGAAGGAATGAGAGAGAAGATAGGAAGTGAGGAGTGGGAGGCGTTCTTCAGAGAGTCATTTCAGGACTTGGACCAACGGAAGGAAGATGAGGGTAGTAAAAGAGTGAGAGGCCAAGGGAAAAAAGAGTTAGATGACGAGGAGATAGAGATACGAAGAAGGAAGTTAGGAAGGTCGAAGCAGCAGGCTCAAACGGGGTGCAGAACGAAGTGTGGATATTTGATGCACCAGTGGTCAGACACAAGCTGAAAATTTTATTAGAGTAGGTATGGAAGTGTGAGGAGTTTCAAGGAAAATAGGGGAAGGATTCGATCGTGCCTCCATATAAGAAAGTGGTTAAAGACAGAACGGAAAATTGTATAGGAATCGCATTGGTGAACATGGTGTACAAAGTATACGAGAATGTACTGGTGCAGAGGCTACGAAGAAATGTCGAGGGGAAAGGTATATTGAAGAGGTTGTAGGAGATGATAGAGTAAAGGAAAGTAGAAAAAGGTCTGATCAAGAGGGTTTAGGAGGATAAGGGGATGGGATAAGAGGATGAGGGAGATGTTTGGGAGTGGAAGGAAACGGCCGTACAGGAAAAGAAAAAGGTGTTAAGAAGAGGTAGTGCAAGAGATAAGGGAGGAGATCAAGAGTGGAAGGGAACGGCGGTGCAGAAGGTGAAATCGTTTGTGTACCTGGGTTTTCCTTTTTAGGATTTATGGTCAAGTAGATGTTTTTATAAAGGGAGAAGAAGAGAGGGAAAATGTTGTGATGAACCCGGTGTGGAGAATGGAGGAGAGATTGTTTGTAGATGAGTGTGAACGGAGAATGAAAAGGTTAGACTCGCTTGTGATAAGTGTGCTACTGTATCTAGTAGAGTTGAGAAGGAAGAAGAAAGTAAGGAATTCAATAAGGTAAAAGAAAGGTACATCAGATGGGCACTAAAGTTCGACAGAAGTACATCTACTAGTCATGTTGTTAGGAGAAAGACGGGGAGAATGAGTGTAGGTATTCTGGTAGGTAGCTGGCCGTGCAAGTATGAGAAGAAATTCTTAGAAGAGGGAAGAAGTAGGCTAATGCGGAAGTTTCGGTTAGAGAAGGAGTACAAGAAAGGAGATAGAAAGATGGAAGATGAAAGAGGAAGTTATTTGAAAAAAATGGTCTGCATGGAGATGAAGTAGAAATAATTCAGAAGGACGGAAGAAAGGTATATAAGAATCAAAGGAAGAAGAGAAATATGGATATATATGGCCAATAGACAGGAAGAACGCAATATTTGTGGAAGAATAGAGAGAAAGGAAAACAGAAGGTAATTGCAGGGATAAGATGTGGAAGAAAAGAAGGTTTAAGTAGTCTTATTAATACATTTGAACTATTTATTTTTCTTTCCACCCCTCTTCACCATTAACTTTACCAAAATGAACTCATTCCGATAATCGTGTTTCATTTATTTTGTCAACATGACCAAATAATGTCAGCAAATTTCTTCTTCTCTTATCAAACAATGTTTCTTTAACACCATTCTCTCTAAAAACGCTATTATCACTCATGTTCTTTATTAGCATTTTGCCACACATATTCTCCGAGAATTGCATGCCAATAGCGTTCACTTAACTCCACTCATTATTATTAATACGTCTTAGTCCTGCTGCGATACAGCACTGTAGGTGCAAGCACAGAATGGCATCAGTTTATGAAGCCCCTCGCGAGAGGACTTACGGCTGTTACGTTACTGCGACTTGCCGCAGACTCGTGAGCTGCTCCAAGAGAATTCCACAGACCCGAGCATTCAGTTCCCCAACCTGTTCGCCTCGGTTATCAATTTTAATTTTATGGTTGCAAATATCCGTTCGAAATAGGCCAGTTAAATATTTTAGTACCACGTGAATTGGTTCCACGGCCGTCTCCGAGGTGACATTAGTCATGGTGTTGAGCAAAAAGCTTTAATTTATGGAATCAATTAGGAAACGAGTATTTGAAGAGGAAAATAAAGCAAGGCATTTCAAAGGCTCTATTGGAGGTCTAAAGAGATATGGTAAATTTAGAGAGAAATTTCTTCACTGGATTCACAAACGAGAAAAGTTTATGCTACTGATTTTTTCCAATTTATTGAAGATAAACAAGAAACAATCGACAAGAATGAACAACAGGAATGAGCAAGAAACAGCAAGTATAAAGTATGAAAAGAACAACTAGGGCGGAAAAAGAATAAAAAAACACGAATGCAAAGGAAACCAACGGCAATGATAAGAAAGGAACGAACAAAGGGGAAAACTAGGGGATAACAACAGGAAACGACAAGAAATAAACAGCAAGGATGCAAGAGGAAAAGAAAATTAGGATGAATGAGAAAGAATGTCAAGGATGAACAAGGAACAAAAAACCAAGATATAGAAAGAACAAGTACAAACAGGGATGAACAATGAACAAGCAACAGGGCTGAACAAGGAACACTCAACAGGGATTTACGAGAAGCAAGCAAAGAGGATTAGCATGAACATTATAAAAGAATGAAAAAGGGATAAATAACAGGGATGGATATGTAAAAAGGAACTAAGCAATTAATAAAGACGCTGAAAGAACGAACAAAAGGGATGAACCAGAAATACCCGAAATCAAATATAAAAGAAACAACAAGGTTGGAGAAGGAATAAAACGTTGTAACAAACATGAGACAAATAGTGAGAACAAAAGCAGAACAGAAAAGAAGATGCATAAAAATTATGAAGAAATAAACGAGGATGAAAGAGGAATAATCAGCCAGAATGGACACAGGACGGAAAACAATGATGAAGAAGGAATAAACAACAAGGATGAACAAGAAACGAACAGCCAGCATGAGGAAAGAAGAAAGAAAAACAATGGACAAGCGAAAAACAAGGGGCAGACAAGGAGAATAAAAAAATGAACAAGAAAATAATCAAGTAACTAGTGAGGCTAAACGAAGCGAATAAACAATAAACAGAAAAAGATGAACAAGAGAAAATAGAAATGACAAATATGAACAAAAAACTCAAGAGTAAAGCAAATAGCCAATTACCACAAAAGATGTGAATCCGGTAAGGACTCAATTTCGAAAAAGGCAAAAAAGAATGATCTGAAAGAAAAATGATGAATAGTTTAAAAAGTTTAAGAAGTTAATACACTTTTAAGAACAGAAACAAATTTCTTATTTATAAAATGGGTTCGTCTGATCAATAATTATTGAAAGGGGGTATTCTTATTTCCACATCTAGAGGTTTCCGATATGAGACTTTGAAAAATCGAAATAAGGATTCTCATGGACAAATAATTCCATGAAGGACTGGTATGTAGCCTTCTTGTGGTAGCTAAGGAATACTATATCGTCTGGGTAGGATACAGTGAAATCGAGAAGTTATGCGCAGTGGGAGTGCGCAAGTTCTTCTCGTCGATCACTCAGGCCCGGTGACGTTGGCCTAGATAGCTGAACCTTGTGGGAAAACGGACCACTGATAAGAAAGAGAGAAATGGCCCTCTAGTGGAGCTTCATCGTTCCTCCACTCCTCGGCATTAATGGGGTTAGGGAGTTTTGCGAAGTCCTTGAAGGAAGATTGTCTTTACAATCAAGTTTGGGAAAGGAGAGGGAAGTACTGAGGTTAATTCCAAAATTTTTTGAGACAGCAAGAATACCCGCTGATCGGCAGAGGGGGGGAATTCAGATTGGTTCGTTAGCATGTATGCACGCCATCGGATTAAGGGAGAAAAGTGGGAGTTGATAGCACTGGAGAATACTCAAGCCTTGTCGCAGCAGCATTTATACACGTTAACTGACAGAAAGCGTGTATGCACGATATTCGAGAAGAGAGTTTAGTCTGTTATGGTAGCAAGTATGCAAGCTTTCGGATTGGTTGGGAATTGAGAGTTGGTAGCACTGAGGGGAAACTCAGGCTTTCTTGCGACAGCATGTATGCACGCTACCGGAAAGTGAAGGAGAAAGAGGGAAATTAAGATAGAAGACTCGAACTAACTCGAGGAAAATGCGCGCGTCGAGCCGTCATTTATGTGCCCCCCCCCCCCGCTGCCCCGCGTGTTCCGCCAAAGAGGGCCCTCCTTTCCCCGCCGCGAATATACACCCGGGGGTGGGTTCGCGGATCGGGGGGGGGGGCCAACTCCCCG
>WSXT02175266.1:0-22077 GCA_011762715.2 Neuroterus valhalla | reverse complement strand
AAAAGGTAGTTATCCTGTGTTAACTTATCGACAATGTGGTACGATTTATTCATCCACAATCCTCTGTTTTCCCCTTTGTAGCTTAAGGGGGATGTCTTCTTTGTTGGGTCAAAAAAATCGTTTTTTTCTTTTCATTTTCGGATAGATATATGTTTGAAAAATATAGCTGGAAGTTTTCAAGTCAAAATATAAAAAATTTCGAAAGTTATAGGCCGTTGAATGGAGCGGTGTGCATAATTCAAAATTTGTAATTTGTTTGAAAAATTATTTATAAAAATTTTTGAAACAAATGAATTTTTCAAATTTGATGACAAATTTTTGCGTTTCTCATGAAAAACTTTGAACGCGGTTTTCTCAAAACCACGTTTTCCGTATTGGTGGAAGTCCCGCTAGACGCAAAAATTGAGCAACCGTTATGGAACTTTTTTGACATGTTTTCAGGAGGTGTCCGCACAAAGTAGACTACAATCATTAAAAAATATTGAAAATTGTTCGCTTAAAAAAATGATTAGTAGCAGATTAGCAAAGTATTTTGGTTTTTTGTATTCGTTTTTTTCTACGGCGGACAGATCTTTCACCAGCAGGAAAAGTCGCCGCCCACCATCCGCCATTGATCAGTGCTACTCTCCCCCTTTTTTATGTATCGATACAAAAAATTTTGTACGACTAGAATAAAAATTGACAAACAATTGTGAACAACTTCAGTATCCTGTCTATTATACTTTCCTCACAAAATATTCCCGAAAACACAGCCGGATTTCGGCCCAACTGAGTAGACACCCCCATTAAGGGGTTAGGTATACTTGGGATGTTCAGAAAATCGATTCTTTTAAATTGCATTTTCTGAAAAAATAACATTTCAAGAATACTGTGTTAATATTTTATGAAAATCGGAGCAAAACTTGCGAAGATATACAACTTTAACCGAAGCCGGCTCGAGCGCATTTACAGCAAGCGGGTTAACAAATTTAAATCATTTATTGTTAATGTAACTCCGAAGTACTTGAACGAACAACATGTTAACTTTTTATTTAATAATTATTTTTTTACCGAGAAAGAGGCGATTTTGTACACCGAAAAAAAGAGAAAAAGTTTACACATCCGCCATTTTTTTTTATTTTGTTGCAATTAATCGTTCAAGTAGAAGGGAATATGGTTTTCAAACTAATATTTCATGTTTTTCTTTGTTTCGATGATTCAGTCATAAAATACGTTTCACACCGCAAAAAAACTTTTTTATTTTTACCTCTGGTAAATTCGCTGTAACTTAGTTATTCATCAATATTTTTGCATACAAATTTTTTTGGAACTTTTTGAAATATGTATTATTCGAACTGTTAAACATTTGAAGATAAAAATTAACCCATTTCATTTAAAAAATATTTTTAAAAAACGTTTTTTTTTGCTTGTAAGTATTTCCAACCTCTCAAGGAGCTTTTACCCACTACGTAACATTGAAAAATGTGTAGGTTTTTTTTACACAATTAATCAATATTTGAATCCGATGGAAAAATTTGACAGAAAGTGGCAATTAGCAAAGTATCGATTTACAGTAAGATAATTTTCAGAAAATTGCTGGACCTAATTTTTGATTCATTCTTGAAATCTTTCAAGGAATCAAGAAATATAAGGAAAACAATAGTAATTTTTTTTTTAAGTCGACGTTCCCGGTTCTTGTGAGGGAAAAGAGAATTGCTGCAATCCACTAAGTTTCATGGAGTAACATTAATTATTGCCATTTCGAGATGGTCTTTGAGGGAAAGCTTTAAAAACAATAAACTACGTTTGTTTACAATATTTGGTTAAAAATTTTTTTTTAATTGGATAAATTTTAAAGAAAAAGGTTAGAAATGTTGTATACAAACATAAACTAACGTTTTTTCAGGTTTTTTTTCAAAATTTCAACTTGATATCTCATTCGGTGCGGACGTAAGTTGCTGCGATAAAAATGGATGATTTGGGTCACGTGACCCACGAATAACAAGCAAACAAGAACTCACAAAGAAATCATTTAGTTGAAGTGTATTTTCTCTATTTTTCAATAACTTCTAGATTTTTTGTTTCTATTGCAAGTAATTTAGATGAAAACGATAATATAATGGTAAAAATTTTCCGTATACCGTTCTTGTTAACATTATGAACAAATTTACTAAAAAAAAACATAATTAGGCCATGTGTCGACGGCAAGATGTGTTCTTCTCTTTCACAGTTCTATTATTTGAAAACTTCATGATAACCTTAGCAATGTTTATATTTGGTTGATAAATTGTTTGATTTCATAAAAGGGATTGGTGAATGAATGCATTATTTTTACATTTTTCGAAAACAAAATTCTTTTATGTATTTCATGATTTTCTAAAACAAATTCAATGAACAAAATGCATTGATTCAGCCCGAAATCCGCAAAGGTTTACTTCATCCTACATACACTTGTTACAAAAATTACTTGCATATATGACTGAGAGAAAAAAATTTCAAAAATATAATAAACTCACACGAAACCCATAATTCGATTGTAACATTCTTTTGGAGTTGTGTCTTTTCAAACAAATTTTAACTTATCTTTTAAACCTGGAGCGATTGCAACAATTTCTTCACTATAAATGAGCACTAGGAACGTCGAATTTGGAAAATGACATTTCTCCATCATATTTTTTTATTCATAAACAAAATGCTAAACTGAATTCAAAATTGGACTCAAGATTCTCTGGGAATTTTATCAGCTCTTGTTTCAATTTTGCACATCCAAATCAATTCAGATTTGTCGGTTTTACGCTATTTCGAACCAAGAAAGTCAATAATTTTTACTGCGTGCCATAGTTTGATCGGAATTCATGGAATACATCCCCTGAGCTTTGGGCAGGCTTAACTATTTTTTTATTGCAGTACAGCATGACAAAAAAAAGCGCTGAATAATTTTTCGAAAGATCTGAGAAAATGAGTAAATTCATGTCCGCAAAAATGATAAGGCGAACACAAAACTAACAGGAAGTCTTTTCACTACGGAGTACTAGTATCAGGATTTCGACGTCTATGAAAAAGGAAGAAGTTTTTGTTTGGATTTCTATAGTTTTCAATATGCTCCAGATATTTCCATTTTTCTGGATCACGGAAACTTACCGTCCCCTTTTGAAATCCGTCAGAGAAAAAAGTACAAAAAATGAACAAAGACTCTCTGTATTTTTCGAAACAGATAGTCGCCTCTTCGTTGTTGCTAGAATATCTTTGTTCATTTTCGGAAGGGACAATTCACCAGGACCCGAAATGAAGTGAATTTTTGTTCATCAGATCGAAAACTATAGAATGAAGAAGAAAAATCCCGTGTTATTTTTATAGCCGTAAAATTATTGTTATAGCCGTAAAAACTTGAACACTCTTAACCTAATGTTGAATTTTTTTCTCAAATTCTTCGAAAAGAAATTTCCTGGTTTTGAATAAATTTGATACACAAATATTATTTACTATATCCAATGTTTAGCAACGTTCACCTTATTGAGACCCCTATTGAGTAATGTTGGTATTTCTATGACTGAAAAAAGAATATTTAAAAAAAATTTAGCGATACAAGAAATCTTTTTCTTGTTAAGAAAACATCTAAATTATATTTTAAAGCACATATTTGAATTATAGCGTTTCCTCGCTTTTTGTCACAGAAAAAACAAAATTTATCGCAAATCTGTCAAAATAAGGTCGTTTGTCTAAAAAAAATCTCCAAAATTCACATAAAAACTTTTCTTTTCCGACTTACCATGCACGAGTTATAGCGTGACAAACCTGTCACCGTAGATCTCCCATTTGTTTTCGACGAGGGCCACGTTAGTAGGGGTACATAATAAATCAATACTTCAGACTGAATACATAATTTTTTTGTAAGTAGGACTTTCAAATTATTCCTAATTATGATAAATTAATATTTATTATTGATTATTTCTTCCCATGCTGACTTCATTATAGAACGTGATTTAAGAAGGTTTTTACAATTTTTTATCAAACGAGCTGTACAAAAATGTGGTAATAATTGTTGTTGAGCGTGCAACATGGAAAATACACTCTCTTTTTGTACTTAAGCGCCATCTATCAATTGTACTTTCCATCGCAGCATATTAATCCAATGAGAAAAGTTGTAGAAAACATTGTCCCGAACATTTTTTGTATTTGCAAATTTTCCCAAAAACCTACCATTTCCGATATATATCAAATCTAAAAACTTTTTGTGTTTTCTGATTGCTCTTCTAGCGATTCTCGCAACAAAAAAAGTTTTATGGTATTTTTTTCCAAAAACGGCCTTTTTCATGACAGATTGACTGTACTAGATGGAAATGTTACGATCTGTTACACGAAAAAGGAGGGAGGACCAAAATAACGTTGCGTTATCACTTTGATTTGTTATTCCAGTACCTTTTTCTGCAAACTTATTCGAGAAAAAAAATTAACATAGCATAATGTGAGAATTTGCGAATAAGCGTTTCTACTTTTTTTTGGAGGAACAAGGCAGGAATGGAACCGACCAATTTAATTAAAATTGTTCTCAGTGTTTCAGATGGACTAAATATTTACGAGAATAAAAACAAATATAATACGCTTATGATTTAAGGGTTTAATACCAATTCTAGAAATTGAAGCCGCATTAGCAGCTCGTAAGGAAATCTTTTTCTGCTTTTACGCTTGAAATCGATTGAGAATTATTGAGTGCGCTATGTTCAAATGTTTAATTAAAATATTCTTGGATTACCCACTTTTCGAATGCTTTTCCATCAGTGGCTTTTTATAAAAAAAAACTAGGAGGGGCAAAAGCATTCCTGGTCCTCAGTTCTTGATTGAAAGTGAGAAATGGTATCCAATTTTTGTGTAGAATAAATAAAAAATTTAGCGTTTTTTCTAATATTTACTCAGTTTTTTCCGTTGAGGAATGAACAGGCAAGCGGGAGTCTGTATACAAAAATGTGTTTTCAAATGTCACGGAACTCATTTCCTTCACAAAGTTGAACGAAAACCAATCAGAGCTGTGTTACTTCAATCAAAATTCCTCGCGAATTCATAGACAACGAAATATTCTTCTTGATAAACTAAAAATGTTCTCGGATTGTATATATGTTTTAGAACTTCCTTCTTTTGAACAACATTTTTGGATAATATTTACCTTTGGTAATGCTTTGGGAAATATAATTAGTCCTTAGGGAACTACTTCAATAGAATTCTCCTGAATTTTCAACCCTAGAGAGCACTTGACCATTCACTGCATTTCAGCCAATGATCAAAGCCCTCTGAGCTAAAACCTTTACGGACGCTATGTGCTCTATTTCCACCGCAAGAGTTGAGAGGTTTTGTTTTTACATTAGCCCAAAAGACATTTGCAACTTTGTTTTCTTTTGGTGAAATTTGACTCATTTACTAAGCATGCTCTTATTTTGGAAATAATAGAAGTCTTTCTTCCATAATTTCATATGATGGAATATTCCAACTAATATGATAATCTACTTCTGAATTAAAAATGCATGAGAACATCTCACTCAATATAACATTTTTAAATGGGGAAAAAAAAACTATCTACGTTTGTATCCTGTGCGATTATTTTTCTAATTATAGAACTTACTTGTGTCACGTATGAAATATACTTAACATTTTCAGTAAGTAAAAAAGAATGAGGTGTGATGGATCAAAATTTATGTTACTCATATTCATTTGAGAAGCTTAATTTAATTTTTGCTGTCTGCAAACCGCAAGTCTATTTACAGTCAATTTAGATGAAGGAGTAAGGAAAACATTTTCTTCTGCCAAATGAAAATCATATTCTTTGAGAGAGGTAAAATAAGCAAATGGAAATATGCATATTTATCTATTTCAAGATGATATCTTCCTTTCAGGTCACAGTAAAATCACTCTCATTTCTATTTTAGTTGGAATCAAAGTATTCTTTACACAAAATGAGAAACTTATCGTACAAGTCTGATAAAAATTGTATGACTATATTGTGCGAATTGGATTTTTACCTCGGGGTAAAATTGTGATGGCAGATGCTCACTTTCTTAGGAAGGTGGAAAATTTTCACTACCCTGAGCTTGGAAATTGATGTGACAAAATAAAATTAAATTCATCATTAGCCTTCATTGAGTGTTTGCGGTAATCTTCTGAGTATCTTGATGAGATCCAAAGATTTTTTTATTAACAAACTACTAGTGAGAAATTTTGAAGTGGAACAGGATTTGAAAGAGGAAGATAAAATTGAAAAAGCATATTTTCGGGCATGATGGCCTAGCGATATCCGACATATATGAGCAATACTATTGTCGCACTAACACGTTCAATTAATTTTAAGGATGGTTGACTCAGTGGCTCAGTAATAGCTAATCAATTTTGCCTAGATAATTAATAATACACGGCTTCCGAATCGATTCACAATGAACATAACAACCAAATCGACATCATTCCTCCAAGCATTCGCGTCCGCACGTGTGTTTATATATTATTGTGTGAGCACCGGGAAATCGGCTTTTAATTGTTGTCGAATAACTGATTAATTACGGCCACTAGAAATTTTCATTGTATGAAGTCTATGTGCTAGAGAGACAAAGACACGCTCAGTTAGGTAAATTACTATTATTACCACCGCAACCACAGCGCGATTCACTAATCGTCATTTAATTCAGCTTTTATGTTCGCACATTCTAGTAAATTTCGCGGTCCACTTAGGTACTTAAATATGGTTGAATTGAACCATAAAGGTCTGTATTTTATTCAGCACGGTGATAATTACTGTTAGAGTACTCTAATCACTCACGCCTAGCATGAACACATTTCTGCTAAAAACTGCGTCCTGTATCCCAGATTTTTCCTTTATATGTTTTGGGATACCTTCCAAGTACTTTCAGCCTTAGGTAAAAGAAGTTGTTTGTCTTTTTTTTTGGAATATTTTATTTTTAATTTAATTTTGTGGAGTTCTTGAGAAGTATATTTGCGTTGAAATAATTGGGATCCGGGTGTTGAGTGGTATGAACTCTCAAGTTTGGTATAAAAAATGATCTCAAATAGAGAAACCTCATTCATAGTGATTATTGGAAAATTACTTCTGATAGGCATATCTCCCAAACCATCTTAGAAAAGACATCCCTTTTTTTGTAACGGTTGAGGGGATTTTTGCACCTTAATTCCTGCTTTGACTATCTGTACAAAGTTCTGAGAAGAAGAAATTAGAAAGAACTTACTGATTTTTTTATTGACGACTCGTTTGGTGGTTCAGAATACTGTATGTTGAAAACCACGCTGGTAAATGATTGTGGACTTTCAAGAGTGTATACAAGTGTGCGGCACGTGAACCTAAGTAGGTACGCTGCACGCACGCAATCTGACTTCGGCCCGGCGCTGACAGTAGCCGAACGAAAAGTTACACACGATGCGTCGATCCCGCGATCGAAGGCATTTGATTCGAATATTTTGACAGCTACAATCTTCCAACGAAATGAGCCAGGTTGTGTTTTTTCAACTGTCAGCTACGCTACGATTACTGTTTGCATGTTTCTTCCATAATTTTCAGAGAATCCGATTGAAGAATCATGGGTATGATAAAGTCATCCAATCTTACAAAAGCGGGAATTTTCCCATATGTAGACATTTCAACAAAAGTTTCACACTTTTGCTATTTTTCCTACACTGGAAAGAAGAATTCGAATCCAGTAAATGCATTAACTTGAATCCTGTTTCTTGGGATCAAGAAAGTATTTACAGTAATATTTACTCCGATCCTGGTCAATACAAAGAATCGGACTAATGGGATCAAGAAGATATTTCTTTGAAGGATAAATCAGGTTTCAAGAAACCTAGAACTTTTCAATCAAAGAAATCATTTCCTTGATCGGAGGAAATATGGATGTGAATACTTCCTCGATCTCAAGAAATCTGATTCAAGTAAATGCATTTAATTGAGTTAAAATTTTGTTCCAGTGTAGGAAAAACAGCAAAAGTATGAAAATTCTGTTAAGATATCTAGATGTGGAGAAATTCCTGCTGCTGTAAAATTGGGTGACTTTATCATACCTAATGATTCCTCAATCGCATTCTCAGCGAATAATGAGAAAACCCTGAAAACAGTAATCGAAGAGTAGCTGACAGTTGAAAACACACAACTGTGCTCATTTCTCTCGAAGATTGTAACTGTCAAAAATTCAAAATATTCGAATCAAATGCCTTTGATCGCGGTATCGGCGCTTCGTGTGTGATTTTTCGTTCGGCTGTTGTCGGCGCCGGGCCGATGTCAGATTGTGTGCGTGCAACGTACGAACTAAGGTACGCGTGCCGCACACTTGCATATACTCTTGAAAGTCCAAAGTCATTTACCGACGTGGTTTTCAACATGCAGTATTCTGCGACAGCAAACGAGTCGGCGATACAAAAATCAATATCTGATTTAAATTATCAATAATATGGACCTATTCTGAACAAGTGGCCGCAAGGGTCACTACTTGACTGATAGTTGTCATTTCTAATGGATTTTCACTCTTTATTTCTCTCTGCTAGCATGAACAATCTTCAATTCAAATTTCTTAGAATAGGAACGATGACTTCCGCCAAATTTATGGCTTGAAATTCCCAGAAGGGATTCAAAAAATAAAACAAGAAAAAAACTGGTATAGGTACGTAGTGTTAGCAGCTAGCAGAATATAGTGGCAAGTGGTTCAACCTGGACGTGCATTGTGCACTCCCTGTGTTTCCTAATTCATATTATTATCTGTTGGCCTTACTTTCATGCGGAATACATTTCTCAAGTTTGTGAAATATAGTCTTTTTTTCTAGTAGAAATATTTGTTACTTGTTTAGGACAAGGAAAAAATTTGAAACAGGACACAAGATATACGTGAAAAAATCACAGTCTCTTCAGTATTTAATGTAAAAAAAATAACAAGAGAATATTTGATTATGGCTAACTCTCTCAGATATCCAAATATTTCAAACTTTCGGAGATATTGAAGGAAAAGACTTCTATAAATTTTGACAAAATACTGTAAAAAAGGTGGGGGTTAGTAGTACAATTGTCAATGGAATAGGGAATTGAAGACTCATGGAAAGAATAATGGAAACTAACAAGAAAAAGGTAATCGGAAGTGCATTTTAATAAAAAAAGTTACAGACGAATAACTTTTTTTTTTTATTTTGTCTCATATCTACGTCTTTTTTCCTATTTGAAGGGGGGTGAATATTTTCCCCACAGTACTAAGTCGGCTGATCGCTCTATAATTATTACAGTCGCCTTTACCACCTTTTCCCTTGCAGATTGGGACAATAATCGCCTATCTCCAATCACTCGGAACTTCGCTGTTCACAGCACACATATTCATAAATTCACACAACCACAACGACAAATATTCGCCACCGAACTTGAGCATTTCAGTATCTATGCCGCTGTTGCTATCCTCCGTAGCTCCACCTTCATACATCTTCTTGAAAAAAATCCCGCATACAGTTTTTTTCTCTGTCCGAATCCCAAACCCTTTCACCATCAGCATTCTCAATTCCGACTCCTTAAGTGCAGAATGGTGTGCTTTAAAGAATCAAAGTGAATGCTCATACTGTTGTGCTGATGAATGTCAAAAATGAAAATAGGTGTATCTCTGTAAAAAAAATTGCTGGTGAAGGTTCAATAGCTTATTTTGAAGGGGAAGAGTAGTAATAAATGTTAAGGTTTTGAAACAAGCTCTAAAAAATTTTGCGCGCCTAGTACATAACCTCAAAAGTAGCGAAAGACCCCTGACTTTTCTACAACAAAACCTTGCAGACCTGTGATATCTATCTTCCGCACGCGCATAGTATCCCGTATTATCTTTCTTTCAGATCATTTACAACTCTGGCATTCCACTCACCCAGGCTCCACTCAACACCTGGAACTTTTCCGCACGCGGTCCGTTTATAAAAGCGAAAGTTCCGTCACCTGCAAGTGAAATTAATTCAAATACCTAATATATCATCTTCAATTATCGAAATATAAAAAGCCTAATTGTTTTCAGAATAAGTCTCTTGATCTCAAATTCTTTTCAGAGTAATAAACAATCCATTTGAGCAGATGGAATCGGTGAAATGCAGACAATGAACTGCAGATCTATTTCTAAAAATTCTTCTGAATATTTTGGAAAAATAACAGAACTTCTAACCTATAATATTCGAAATGGCAACTAAATGCCAGTTTTTAGATAAAAATGAATTCCAAAACTCTAATTTCATTCCCTCTCCTTATCGAAAAAAAGTTATGCTATTTTACATATTGGGTCTTCATTGAGAATGAACATCAATTCGGACGAAACTTGGATGGCTTCTGAAATAGTGTTGAAGAACAAATACTTTTATAATAAAATACGAATATGAATTGAGTTTATGTTAAATGAAGAATTTGGCGGATAGTACAGTCAATCTGTCACAAGAAAGGCTGTTTTTGGAAAAAAATACCATAAAACTTTTTTTGCGGATATCGCTAGAAGAATATTCAAATAGCCTAACCGGAAAAATGCGGGATCGTTCAGGTGCGGGTTTTTGAGAAAACTCAAAAGGTTTTTGGATTTGATCCAATTCGGGAATGGTAGGTTTCTGGGAAAATTTGAAAGGACGAAAAATGTTGGGGGCAATGGTTTATAGAACTTTCCTCATTAGGGCGACATGCTGCGATGAGAAGTGCATTTGATAGATGGCGCTAAAGTACCAAAAAATCGTGTTTTCCATGTTGCACGTTCAACAACACTTATTAGCACATTTTTGTACAGCTCGTTTGAAATAAATTTTTGAAAACCTTCTTCAATCACGTTCAATACTGAAGTCAGCATAGTTTTGGAAAAAATCAATAATTAAAAATATTATTCTATAAAAACAATTCATCATAATTAGGAATAATTTGAAAGTCCTACTTACAAAAAAAAGGATTTATTCAGTATGAAGTAATGATTTATTATATACCCACACAAACATAACGCCACGCTCCTCAGAAACAATGGGAAATCTACGGTGACAGGTTTGTCACGCCATAACTCGTGAACGATAAGTCGGACATCAAAAAATTTGGTATGAATTTTGTAGGTTTTTTTAGGGCAAACAACCTTTTTATTGACAATTTTGCAATTGAAGAATTTTTTCTGTGCCAAAAAGTGAGAAATCGCTTTTTTGGTACTCAAGCGTACTAGGAATGATCTCTGAAAAAATGTTCACAGATTCCTTCGGCATACCATGAAAGACAAGCTCATTTGAATGGGTAAAAGATACCTAATCTAAGGGTAATACTATTTTTAGTATCGCAACCAAATAATTAAACTAGGTGGTCTTTGTGCTCCAAAAAGTGATCTCATCAATTCCACCCTAAGTTTCGCTCTCTTGATTGTGAAGACCTATTACATTTTATTGTCACAGCAAACGAAGGTAATTATCTACACTAGAAGAAAAAAACAATGCATTGAGAAGAACGAGAAAATTGGTATTCTATTCCTTGAGACTTCTATAATCATTATGAACGTGATAGTACTAGCTAAATTGCTCTTAAGGAAGGATTTTGTAAATTAGCAAAGGGGCTTTGTACGTTAGCTTCTTCTATTCGATTCAGCTTGAACCAAATCAGCCTCCCTCAGAAGTCAGTAAAAGCGTAAGGTAAATCAAGCTTTTACGACTTTATACGTGAAAGCTTGCTATTGATTTTCTATCTCTGAACCCTTCTATGCATATGAAGCATGATCAAATACACAGAAAAGCCGTCTATTTATTTACCGCGTAGGTTGCATCACATAGGTATTTTTTATAGGTTACTGATGCTTCCTCTCTAGAAATGAGGAATCCTTTTAATACCTAGTCGTAAATTTTTCATTCGGCAGGTCTGATCAAAAGGATTCATTAGTTTTATTCAAAATTAAAAATCCACCTCCAACGATATTTTTCAGGATCAACATAAAGTTGACACATTTCGAAATTAATGTATTACTGATTCAGAGAACCTAACCAAAGATTTAATTTTTACATTCTCATTCTGAATGAGAAGGTATTGGTTTTATGTGAAAATTGACTTTCGCGGATTTGATGAAATCTCCACGTTTTGAGACCCCCTGAGTCAGGAAAAATGGTTTTTACTCAGGTGTCTGTGTGTCTGTAGTCCGTATTCGGTAAACTGCGTACTCAATAACTTTTGAAAGAATGACCGGATTAGATTGCCCTTTGCCACATATTTCAAAGGACCAAAAAGACCGGTCAAGTTCGTTCACCAGCTATTTTGGATGAAAAATCGAAGAGGGGGAGTATTTTGAACATTTTTTTTTTACTTTTTTCCGAAACCTATAAACTGTAAGTACTATCTCATGTAGCACGTAAAAAGTGAAACAGTTTATCCTTATCATTTTCCTCGACAAAAACAAAATTGTCAGAGTTATGGTATTTTCAAAATTCAAAAATATAAAAGAAAATGAGAATATTTAGTCAAATAACGCAAAATCGAAAAGGAAGTCAGGGAGAAAAAATGTTTCTTGTTGGGAGCCCTATAAGATGGTGAATACAACTTTTTGGATTTTCTCAAAGAATCGAAAATTCCCATTTTTATCACACAAAAAATAATTAAATATAATCTGTGAACTCGATAAGTTTCGAAATAATAATCGCATCCGATCGTGCTTTGGCACCAATTTTGACGGACCAAACAGACAAGTCAAGTTCGTTAACCAGCTATTTTGAATGAAAAATCGAAGAGGGGGAGCATTTTGAACATTTGTTTGGACTTTTTTCCAAGTCCCACAAATTGTAAGTACGGTTTCTTGTAGTAGATAAGCAGTGAAACAATTTATGTCCATGATTTCTTTTTGATAAAAACGGAATTTTCAGCGTTTTGGCACTTTCAAAATTCAAAAATATGAACGAAAATGAGAATTTTCAGCCAAACAACGCAAGATATGAAGAGAAGTTTGAAGAAAAAAATGTTTCTTTTTGGAATCCCTGCAAGATAGTGAATATAACTTTTTAATTTCCTCGAAGAATCGATAAATTACAATTTTGATCATACGAAAAATAATAGAAAATAATCTGTGAACTTAATAACTTTCGGAAGAATGATTACATTCGATTGTGCTTTGGCCACCATTTTGAGGGACCAAAAAGAATTGTCAAGTTCGTTAACCAGCAATTTTGGATCAAAAATAAAAGAGAGGGATAATTTTGAAATTTTTCGTGGACTTTTCTTCAAGACTCAAAAATTGTAAGTACGGTTCCTTGTAGTAGGTAAAAAGTGAAACAGTTAAGTCCATGATTTTTTTTTGAAAAAACGAAATTTTCAGCGTTGTGGCACTTTCAAAATTCAAAAATATAAACGAAAATGAGAATTTTTAGCCAAACAACGAAAGATATGAAAAAAAGGTTGAAGAAAAAAATGTTTCTTTTCGGAATCCCTGCAAGAAAGTGGATATAACTTTTTAATTTTCTCGAAGAATCGATAAATTACAATTTTGATCACACGAAAAATAATAGAAAATAATTTGTAAACTTAATAACTTTCGGAAGAATGATTACATTCGATTGTGCTTTGGCCACCATTTTGAGGGACCAAAAAGAATTGTCAAGTTCGTTAACCAGCAATTTTGGATCAAAAATAAAAGAGAGGGATAATTTTGAAATTTTTCGTGGACTTTTCTTCAAGACTCAAAAATTGTAAGTACGGTTCCTTGTAGTAGGTAAAAAGTGAAACAGTTAAGTCCATGATTTTTTTTTGAAAAAACGAAATTTTCAGCGTTGTGGCACTTTCAAAATTCAAAAATATAAACGAAAATGAGAATTTTTAGCCAAACAACGAAAGATATGAAAAAAAGGTTGAAGAAAAAAATGTTTCTTTTCGGAATCCCTGCAAGAAAGTGGATATAACTTTTTAATTTTCTCGAAGAATCGATAAATTACAATTTTGATCACACGAAAAATAATAGAAAATAATTTGTAAACTTAATAACTTTCGGAAGAATGATTACATTCGATTGTGCTTTGGCCACCATTTTGAGGGACCAAAAAGATATGTCAAGTTCGTTAACCAGCAATTTTGAATCAAAAATAAAAGAGGGGGATGATCGTAGACTCTTCTTCCAATACTTGAAAATTGTAAGTACGGATTCTTGTATTAGTTGTAACTTTTAGCCGAATAACGAAAGATTGAAAAGAAAGTCAAAGAAAAAACATGTTTTCCCTTGGGAGCCCTATGAGATCGTGAATTCACCTTTTTGAATTTTCTCAAAAATCGGAAATTCTCATTTTGATCGCACAAAAAATAATGAAATATAATCTGTGAACTCTATAACTTCGAAAGAATAATCGTATTTTATCGTGCTCTGGCACCCATTTTGAGGGACGAAAAAGACAAGTCGAGTTCATTAGGCAACTCTTTTGGATCAAAAATGAAAATGGGGGAGGATTTTGAAAATTTTTCTGGACTTTTTTTTCCAAGACTCGAAAATTGTAAGTACGGTTTCTTGCAGTAGGTAGAAAGAAGCAATTTATTCTCATGATTTTTTTTATAAAAACACAAGTTTCAGAGTTGTGGCATTTTCAAAATTCGAAAATTTAAACAAAAATGAGAATCTGTAGCCTAACAACGCAAGATATAAAAAAAAGTTTGAAGAAAAAAAATTTTTGTTTTTGGGAGCCCTCCAGGATGATCCTTACAATTTCTCGAGTTTTCTCAAAAGATGGAAAATTCAAATTTTGGTCGCACAAAAAATAATAAAAAATAGAAAGATTTTTTTTTTGGTCAAACTTCGCAAGGTACTGGAAAATATAAATGTACTTGACTTGTGCAACAAAAAAATATCTACAAATTTGGTAGTCAACTTTTTTATGAGACAAGTAGTTTTTGCCTAATTTGAAGAGAAAACATATAAACATTGAACGAATGAACACTTGGACAATGACACAAGCTTAGGAAAAATCAAATACACACAAGTTCTTAACTAGGAACATATCTTTGACTGTGTTATAAACTTCTTTAACAGAATATGTTGTTTCCATTTCAATCAGGTAAAATAACTATAGAAACGAAATAAAATTTTTGAAAAAATTACTAAGGCTAACACAGAAGATTGATAGAGAAAAATATTCATTCACCCGAAAAATATCTCTGAATTTCGTTTTAATTTTCCTCTTTGGACGCGTAGTTTTTGTTTCGACCGGAAAAAATAAAATTACAAATTAAAAAATTGAATTTCTAGAAAAACTACACAACATGTGAAAAAAATTGGGCAACAAAACTTCTCTACCGTTTTGGACAAACTTTGATCGAGTGCGCAGCACGAGACGCGCGATGAGAATGTATTTGTTGAAGCTGGAGAAGCTTTTACAAAATAAAATTTACTCTCATCAAAATAAGGTAGTCGACATTCCGCGTTTGAGTTTTACAAGCTTTATATACAACTGTAGGGAGGTACAAAGGCCAAGCGCGTAGCACGAGGTAAATTCACAACCGAGCGCGGAGCGCGAGGTGAGATTACTATCGAGCGCGAAACAGGTTGAAGGAAGATGCATTGAACAATGTAAACATCCTTCGTTCTTGGCTATAAAAATATCTTAGTAACATGACGTTCACGCTTGATATGAATGCGCAGATTTTCTGCTTATTTCCCTGAAGAAATAAGTTCTGCACGCAGGTCGCAGAATTTTTTACTTCCTGAATTCGTGAGTTTCTTATTCATGATGATACACAAGGGATTGAAGCAGGAGTGCAGAAGAGTTCAAAGAAATGAAAGAAATATACAAGATATTATAAAGCTCGTAGGTGGACTCTCGAGAGATTTACTGTATGAAAATAGTAAGCAGCATAGGGAAAAAGTAGGTTAAACTGGAATCCTAATGTCAGAAGTAGTATCTAGCAGACCGTTGAATAATTCTTGCCAGATGTAAATGTTTCATGCTCATTAGCAAACACTCAACAGCTTTGCTTTCATTAATTTTTATTTTTGTTTTAATAAAATTATTAATTCCGGGCGAGCAAAAAAGCTTGATGAGATCCTGAGTTTTGACTACGACGACATTTATGTACTGTTCTAGAACTTGGAGTTCCAAAATTACGAACAAAGCATTATTTTATAATTAGATTTCTCCAGTAAAAAAATATTTGGATCCTCCCTTGAAATGAGATTATTTCTGAAAGTAAGAATGTACGTCTCTCTGTAGGTTCTCATTTCCATAATCAAGAGTTAAGGGGTCTTGTGAAAAATGTAGATTGGGGACACTATAAATACGAACAGATATCCGCGTTTGAATAAAATATTTGAATTACGAGAATAAATTACAGTGGATAAAACTACAGTTGAAATGGAGGTGAAAAGGAGATGGAATAATGGACGCACAAATATCCTCAACAGAGAAAGGAAGACAACAAGATTAAGTAGCGACTCAAGGTTCAACTTTACCCAGCGTTAGCCACTACGGTCAGGGGAAGTTGACCTTTGCATAACATACATCTAACCTACAGACCCGCTGGTAAAACGTATTACTGCAATTTCACATGCAAAACTTATTACCTGAAATTGTCTGAAAATTGCGCCTCGCCGGCTGGCCGGAACTCCTAGGCTAGGCCGTTTTGTGTAGTCGATCCCGTGTATGTAGCCACCCCATCTAAAAAGAGGAAACCTTGAGACGAAAAGCAATGAAAATGGCGGAATTGTCTATCAAACTTTTTTATTATATTTGAACTGCGTAGTAGAAAATTTGAGTAGATGGGAAAGATAAAGAATTCGCAGACGCGGATTGTAAAGGACAATAAATATAATCTTCATTTTCCAGGAGTACTCTGCTCAGAATTTTTAATCAGAATGGAGAAATATCCTCGTGATTTGATGTATCAAATTTTTTTTACATTATTTAATTTTTCAAATTATCTTTCATGTGAGTTAGGGTTGTGAAAGAAGATGTTGGTACAATTTCCTCAAAAATATAGCACTAAATTTTTCAAATTTGTTTCTGTTGCATTGGATTTGCATAAATGATTTGTTAGCCAGAAAGTGAGATTCTGCAACATCAGTTGGAATACTCACAATATGAAAAATTATTATCATGAAAGATATGAAACATTATTTAATGACCATTCAGGCAGTGATGACCGAAAAAATAGTTAGCGAATACTGGTGCGATGATTACTATAAATTTAGTCGATAATACGATCACAATCTAACCTCGAAAGTCCTGTGAAGTGCAACCAGAGGTTCTCATGCCAGGAAAAGAGAAGCTGTAGTTGTATTCATAAAAAAAGTTATACTTTGGGAAAGAAAAATTTGTCAATCTGATTCGTCTACATCACATGCATTAGGAAATTAACCTTCAAAAATGCAATTTACACAGTAGGAACTCAAAATTATTTCCACTGAATATAGTAAGGGCTGTGATCACACCCCTTATTCGTTGAGATTCTGCTAGATTCTATGTGTTTTTTGCACACTTGTAGCACCTCGTACCTCGGAAGGAATTTTGGGGTTAGATTGTGATCATACTATCGATTGAATTTATGGTCGTTATCGTGCAAGTATTCGCTAACAATTTTCTTGGACCCCATCGCCTTGATGATGATGGATTATAGTTTCATATATGGGACATTCTTTCACAAATCGTACAGATTTGGACGAAAGTTTACGGACACATTTTCGATTGAGCTAATACTTTTTTTACAGGTTCTTTATCTTTATTTCTTGAGAAATACGAAGGCTTGAAAAATTGAGAATTTAAGTGGAGACATTTTTACTTTTTTTATTTGAAAGGTAAAAGAATAAGCTTTATTTAAAAAATCATCCCAAAGATATTTTTACTAAATTAAAATTGTTTTTAACAATTAAAATTTTTAAATTGATTTGTAACTAGTTTGACGTCCATGAATTAGGTTCTTAGTATTTTTATCGTATGCTACGTCAAATTTCCTATCGAAAAAATGTATTTCAAAATGGTTAAATTATTAGTAATATCAGAAAAAATTTAATGTACCTAGCGGTGTCGAGCGGGGTACCTCACACCGGCGCGCGTATCACATTGCATGGCCGATTTTCTTCTTTGATATCGTTATTTTCTCAAATATGAATGATTATTATTTTATACTTTCAATTAAATAATCTTATTCCTCAGACAAGATAACTTAATTAAAAATTCAAGAAATGAATAAATAATTAGAAGGAAAAGAAAAACATCACTATTGAAAATGTAGATTACTTTATTAGGATTATTAGGATTATTATATAGATTTCTCCATCGAAGGAGATGAGTTTGTTAGAATACTGTTGGAATATCAAACTGAAATTCTATCCATGAAGACGAATTTAAAAAATAATACATTTTTGGAAGAAAGAGACGAATTTTCTAGAAGGTAGTTGAATTCTCAACCTAGAAAGGTAAATTCTAAACAAAAATGTTAATTTTGAATCTTAAAATTTAAATTTTGGACCAGAAGAGATAAACATTTCCAACTCAGAAGGACATCCTCAATCTAAAATCATGAAATATTTACAAAGCAGTATTGAATGATCAACAAAAGAGGCAATTATAAAAAGACCGATCCAATCCAAATTGACAAATCATGCATCGAAGAAGAAGAATTTTGGAAATAATAAATTTTTTCCAACAAAAAACGAATTTTTTAGAAGGTACTCAAAGCTTCTAGAGGGTGGTTGCATTTTCAACCTGAAAAGTTAAACGCTCAACAAAAAAGTTAATTTTCAACGTTAAAATATCAATTTTCTACCAGAAAAGATTAATATTTCCAATCCAGAAGGATAGAATATTAACCAAACAGCATTGAATTCTTAACAAAAAAAGTTATAATAAAAAAAAACTGATCCGATCCAAATGGACAAATCGTCTATCCAAGAAGACAAATTTTGAAAGCAATAAATTTTTCTCAAGAAAAAAGATGGATTCGAAAGAAGGTAATTAAAGCTTCCAGAGGGTTGTTGAATTTTCAACCTGTACAGTTAAATCCTGAACGAAAAAGTTAGTTTTTAACGTTGAAATATAAATTTTCAACCAGAAAAGATTAATATTTTCAATCTAATCTTTTCTGGTAGAAAATTTATATTTCAACGTTGAAAATCAATTTTTTTGTTAAGCGTTCAATTTTCCAGGTTGAAAATCCAACCACTCTCTAGAAGCTTTAATTACCTTCTATCGAATTCGTCTTTTTCCTTGAGAAAAATTTATCAGTTTCAAAGTTTGTCTTCTCGGATAGACGATTTGTCCATTTGGATTGGATTAGTTTTTTTATTATAACTTTTTTGTTGGTAATTCAATGCTTTTTTGTTAATATTTCATCCTTTTGGATGTGATTTGTCCTTCTGGGTTGAGAACATCCATCTTTTCTGGTAGAAAATTTCTAATTTAACGTTGAAAATTAACTTTTTTGTACAGCGTTTAACTTTCCAGGTCAAAAATGTAACCACCCTCTAGAAGCTTTAAATACCTTCTAGGAAATTCGTCTTTTTTGTTGAAAAAATTAATTATTTTCAAAATTCGTCTTCTTGGATAGACGATTTGTCCATTTGGATTGGATCGATTTTTTTATGATTGCCTCTTTTGTTAATCATTCAATACTGTTTTGTAAATATTTCATGATTTCGGATTAAATTTCAAGATTGAAAATTAACTTTTTTGATAAGGATTTACCTTTTTAGGTTGAGAATTCAACTAAGTTCTGGAAACTTTAACTGCCTTCTAGAAAATTCGTCTCTTTTCTTCCAAAAATGTATTATTTTATAAATCCGTCTTCATCGATAGACTTTCAGTTTATTATTTATTTATTTCTTGAATTTTCTAATAAAGTAATCTTGTCTTAGAAATAAGATTATTAATTTGAAAATATATAATAATCATTCATATTTAAGAGAAAAACTATCTCAAAGAAGAAAATCGTCCGTGCAATGTAATCCGCGCCGGTGTGAGGTACCGCGCCCGACACAGCTAGATTCATGAAATTTTTTCCGATAGTAATAATAATTTCGCCATTTTGAAATCCATCATTTCCGATCGGAAATTTGACGTAGAATACGATAAAATACTAAGAACTTAATTCATGGGGGTCAAACTTGTTAAAAATCAATTCAAAAATTTTAATTGTTTATAACAATTTCAATTTGTTGATAATATATTAATTATGATTTTTTTATCAAAGTTTTTTTTTTCTTCAAATGAAAAAAAATGTTTCTAGCTCAAATAGAACAGGAGTTATGCGTTTTTAAAAAATAGTCTTCAATCAAATTCTCAATTTTTCAACCCCTCCTATTTCTCAAAATATTGCAAAATAAAAAAATCCTCAAAAACGTATCTTCTCTTTTTCAATAAGGTACCTGTAAAAAAAGTATTAGCTCAATCAAAAATGGGTCGGTCAATTCTCTGTTCGATTTGTAAAAGAATGTTCCATATAAGAAGGGATACGTGCCAGTTGAGCGATTTTTTCTCCTTGATTGTCAATGTAATATTGGATCGTCTTCAGGTGGGAAATCGACTGGTTCACCTGTCGCTGGAGGGGTTGTAATTGCATTTCCAATCCGGCCAACTGATAAACAAGCTCATCCTGCATCTTCATTAGAGGCTTTACCCTCCTTGATAACAAGTCACGCATAGAGTTACTTATTACTTGCAGGTCTGTTGCTATTCTCCTGTCACTCATTTGACGAGCAACATTATTAACTTGATCCGAAAGTGCGTTCAGATCTTTGCTCAAAATTGGACCTTGAATCTAGAATGGAATGAAAAGTTTCTGAATATAAAGTCAAAACATACTGGACCCACCGATTTTCGGATACCAATTGTTTGATGTACCATTATTCTAAGCTCAGTGAGATTTGAACTAGAGGCGTAGAGTAAAGTTTGTAGTCGATGTTGTAAACCGGGTGTTAATATCCTTAAGCCTTTGAGATCAACCCTCAATTTAGAGAGAGCACGGGATAATCCAGTCCAAGTCCAATGAGCCGTGAGCTGGTCCAGCTTTATCGAGCTACCCAATTGGAATGCTGGATAAGCAGCTTCGTTTTGCTGACATTTTCTGAATTCACAAAGTCAAAAGAGAAATCTCAAATTAGATTCACTTTTTAGTTGCATTTTATGTAAAACAGTGTCATAAGTAATCTTACTCGAGAAGATCCTTCAAAGGGACGCTTATCCGTTTTCCTAGGAACGCTTGGGTTTCCAGAACGGCTTCGATTGTCCGATACTCGGGGTCATAAAGGGGTCGACAAAGTAACATTTCAGTGTGGGTTGACAGAGCCAATGAAGAAATGATGACTAGCCACAGACCAATGGAAATCACACAGCTGAATAGTACTGCACTGCAAAATAAAAAATGTTATGCTTGAATTATTAGCATATGATCCGAGCATGATTGCCGCAAGATTATTTTGGAAAACAAGACCAAATAGGGGATAAACTTATACAGTAAAGGGTCTTGCAGCCTTTTCAAATTCATGACCTCCCTTTTATCCCTTTCTATCTCGCCAACCTCTGCTACCTCTTCAGGTCACTCTCATCATTGTTTTCTGCTTCTACCTTTCACCTGCTACCACTTCCTCCATCACTTGTACTTTCCTCTATCCTATGAGTTCCTTCTACTCATCACTCTGCTCTAGCTCTCTTCTTTTTATCCCCATTCCTTTCATCCTCTGCCCCTGTCTCTTGTCTCTTATCTTACAATCTACCTCATTCCTTTCTCTCTACCCCTCGCTTCTCCTATTACCTTAAAATCAAATTCAATGAAAACCTATTGTATCGATTGTGATCAACTCATACCATTTATCTCTCCTCGACAACACTTTCAATTTTTTTCCCCTTTGACAGCTCACAACTTGTCTCCTCGTCCTTTCATTGTGCTCCACCATACCCCATTCATCCTTTTCCGTTAAATTCTCCACGTTCAAATCCCTATTCTCCATTATCCTTTCTACCAAGAATTACACTCTTCTTTCTCATCCTAATGAAGCACGCTGCTCTCCTCTCCTGTCTCCCCACCCTTGCTTTTTTCCTCCATTTGACTCATCATTCCCTTTCTCATAGTGTGCATCCCTCTCCCCAGCCCCGACCAGCCCCCCCCCACCCCCCTCCCCCCCCCCCCCCCCCCCCACCCCCCCCCCC
>WSXT02175255.1:0-22079 GCA_011762715.2 Neuroterus valhalla | reverse complement strand
ATTGGTTGAAATAATATACGTTGGATTGAAACGATTTGGAAAGTGTTTGTATTATTTAAATTCAATAAACGTTTTTCAATATAACTCTATTTTTCTATTGTATTAATTCTTAGTACCTAATTGTTGCAACTTGGTATCATTCAAAATAAACTCTTGAGATCAAGATATAAAGAATTTAACAATGAAAGAACAGAGACGCGCGTCTTGGCCTGCGTTTCTCTCCCACTTTAGTAATGAAGTGTATTTGTTACCGTATCCTCGGGGTAAATCAGAGGGCTGTACATCGCTTCTCCTCTCGCCGTTGATAAGTCCACTATTCCGATTCCTATTTGTTCGATTAGGTCTTCGGGGTTGATTCGTATTAGGAGGACGTTCTCCTCTGGAGTTTCCGTTTTGTTCATCGTTGGGCCTGGGTACAGGTCTTCTTTCTCTAACAGAAGAAGAAGGAGGCGTGTTTCTTGTGCTCTGTTGGTTCGGGCTATGTTGTTGCGTTGGGGTATTTTGCGTGGAACTATCTCTGCTTGGCGTTCTGCTAGGAGTTCCTTCCCTGTTGGGAGTTCTTTCGCGGTTCCACTCGTGCGTCTGCCTCGGAGGACTCTCAGTTCGAGCGTTCAAGGGACTTGCACTGCTGCTCGGAAAAGTTGAGTCGGGACAAGCTGCAGGTGGAGGTTCAGGCGTCGTTGGTATGATGGCGTTACTAGCCCTGGAAACGTGAAATATGAGCAAAATATAAAGAATTGTAAAATTAGATGTAGAGTACTCACCTCTTAAAACAAGAGGGGATTTAGGATTAAAAGAGTGTACCTTGCATTTGGACGGATCCACTGCGTGGTTTTCGTGAAATGATTAACATAGTAGAGTCGACCACTTGGCGTTCTTCGTTCTTCCCAGCCATCAGGAAGATCCGTAGGACAACTCAAATCTCCAAGCACGTCGACTACTGCATTGTGTCCAACTGTATTGCTCACGGCTCCATTGTGACCGTCGCGAGACAATAGTGAAACTACTATCTGACCTTTGACAACGTCAGTGTCTTCGGACTGTGCTTTGGAGAGGTCCAATCGTTGATCTGAAATCACAGGATGGAAGAATATTACTAGGGTAGAGATACCAGTAGTTCAGTAGTTCAATTAAAGGTAAAAAAGGGAATGCATTCCAAAAAAGTGGATTGAATTGATCTTATATTTTTTATATAAAGATTTTATATTTATATTTAAAAAATTTTTGTATCTAGTTTTAAAAAATTTGTTAAACTCTTCATTACATTTTCATGTTTTAATTGTTTCGAATGTATCTTTCTAAGTATGGAAGCTAGAAAGAATTAAACTGAAAACGCACAAAAATTATTACTTAATGCACCTACTTTTTCTGTTTTATTTTTCTTGAACTTGAAATTTTGTTTCTAATGTATTTTTAGCAATTGAAAGTTTTGACTGGTTTAAAACCTCCTCAAATCTTAGCTATAAACAGATTACAGTGTAAAAAGAACAATATTTCTAGAAAACATGAAGATAACAATTGAAGCGAGCTCTAGAACAAAGCATCAAACGCCACTTGCCATAAGGATGATTTTGTCAATGCATTCACGTATATAATGCCCTTTATGACAAATGATTTTTTTTTCTTCAAACAAACAGTTAAATTTCCAACAGCAAAAATGAATTTCCTATGAAAAAGATTTATTCCCTACAAAGACGAAATTTTAACCTAATAGTTTAATTTTCAAGCCAAAAAGACGAATTTTTGGAAGATGGTTCAATTTTCAACAAACAAGTTTATTTTTAACCAAGAAAGATGAATTTCCAACCAAACGGACGATTACTTAACAGAACAGTTGAACTTTCGTCCAAAAAGAACGACTTTAACGAAGCAATAGAATTTCCAACCGAATAATTAAACTTTCAACAAGATGAATACGTTATTACCAAACAATTAGATTTTTAACGATAAAAACTGAATTTTCTACCAAAAAGATTATTGTTCTACAAAAAGAAAAAATTTTAACAAAGTTTTTGGATTTTTAAGACAAAAAGACAAAATGTCTACAAAACGGTTGAATCTCTAATCCAAATTATCATTAGTTGGAAGATCTCAGATATTAAAAACATTTTTACATCTTAGGTGAAAAAAGACCACAGTGTGAAAATTTTTTTTTGTTTTGAATCTGTCAAATCTGTGGATTAAAAGTCTAATATTATATTTTCGATTGAGGACTCATTTTCTTGATTAGAAAATTTTTTTTTCAGAATAATAGAAATCAATCTGGTTGAAAATTGGTTACAAATCAATCAGTTTTAGTTGAGGAGTCACGTGTTGTTCTAAAAACTTGTCTTTCTTATTGAATTCAACTATTTTGTATTCAAAACTAAAATGTTTTGTTGCAAATAAAAAATTTTCACTTGAAATGTCTTTAACGAAATATTCGAAATTGGTATCATCGAAAAGAATCTGTTTCAAGCGCCTTGTTTTCTAATTTCTAGAATTTTTCTCTAGGGTTCTAAGAAATTAATCGATCTTTTGCAAAAAATGGGGGCAATTGGGTCAAGATTTACGATTTTAGGTGTTTTTCAAACTTATAGGGCGAAAACAAGGGGAAAAAGGAGGCGATTGGGTATAAAAAAAAGGGACAGACTTCCTGCCATCTTTGCAAGGTTTAAAGAAAAATATAAGATGTTCAAAATAGGAGATTTAAATAATATTCACATCCAGTATCCTTGAGCCTCTGAATGGTGTTGGATAATATCCGAACGCATCCGAGAAAACCTCCACCTTGCTTCTTATGTATTTTTCTGTGATTCCACACTGATATCGTAATTCCGTCATTTCTCCCAAGACACAAATCATAATGCTGATTCCATTTTGGATCCAGAGTAGCTTTGCAAGTATCGGTGCTATGACACTGACCCGAGCCATCAACAGTAATTTTGGCGAAAGGATCAGGAAGCCCTAAAAAATGGAACCATGTTAACCAAAAAGTTTGAATCTCAGACAAGGGAAAAGTTTTTTCTTCTATATTGCAATCATAACAAAAATGATAGTTTATTCCTTCATGATTAGGATTCCGAAAGTAAACTTTTCTTGAGTGACGATACACTCAGAAAAAAAGATTCTTTGATTCAAAGGAAATTAATTGAAATCGGAGAAAAATATTCATTTGCTCTTAATCACAGAAAAGATCCTCTGATTCAAGAGAAATTTCTTTCGATTGAAGGAATGGTTCTCTGTTCCAATGAAAATTTTGCATCAATTAAACTGATTTTCTCCAGTTTCAAGTAATTTTCGGTTAAATAAAAAAATAATATTATAGAAACGGTTTCTTCAATGTGAGACATATTTTTCTGCGTGATAGAAAATACTTTTAGAGATTCGATAGCGTGAACACACTTTTTGTGATAAGAATTACAATCTTGGTTGAGTTATATATTTTTTATTCGCAGACACCGCACACATATTGTTATTTTTTTTATTGTTGTTTCAATGAATGATTATCTTATTCAATTAACAAAATCGATAATACTTACGAAAGAGATCTTTCCTTGCGAGATTACGGGCGCATAGTACTAAAAATAAGTAAGAAAGTATTATTACAAAAAATTATTTCATATCAACATTGATTATTTATCCAGATTTGTGTCCTGCAGATCTACTTCCCTCTTTTTTAATAGAATAAAATTCAGCGTTTCTTCACAATTCCCAATAATTTATGAGATAAGAGCCAATAAGATACAGTAACTGCAGATATAAAAATTTATTCTTCAAATTCTAAGAGTTTTATCATCAATATTTTAGATATACGACCATGAATGGAGTGGAAAACAGGAAATTAATGTTTATTGTCAATGAATTACAGTCAAATAAATTCAATTTAAAGTTTACCACACCAGAAATTCCAATTCATGCAAATGAAATTGCCCATTCTACACTAATTGTCAGTAAAAAGTTGAGGTCAATATGGAAACTGTGCAAAAAATTGGAGCACTATAATATGCCTTCAAAGATAATCAAAACGTTCATACATTAACGACATGCTTCAGTTTTTCCCAGACAACAAAGTGTATCAATCACATATTTACAAGTTTTACATATTTTATTGTACAATATGAAATAGATTATAAGTTTTGTATCAGTCTAAAAATATCGCTAGTGCATCGCTCAATTATAATTTACCATATATTCTACGTTTATAAGGCATTTTCGATCGACTATACAGACTTTTTTTTTTTTAATGTCGCATGTCATCACGGGAATGAGGCAGATGTAAGAAATCGTAAAATTTGCATTTTGAACCTAGAGGAAAAGTTTCCATGAAGAAAAGTGTATCATATAATCACGTAGATTGTAACCAGTTGTAACTATGTACTGACAGGGAGTTGCCATAACCAACGGACGGTGTCCATGGGCGGCCATTAAAGAATTGCAGATGAAATTAATTTTTGACGTTTTCCTTGGCGAAAGAATTGTGGTCGCTCATAAACATATTTAAATGAGAGTAATGTTTCGGGAGTTAAAACGTTGTATCACTACGAGGCCATATTGAATATTATGCAGTTAAAAACAGGACATGAGCGTTTTGACGGGCGCCTTGCAAAAGGTAATTTTTGGCATAACTCACTCGTCAGGCGGATCTTCATCGCCCCGTTCCTCCTGCTACCGCTGGGATTCGACATTTTTCACGTACATTTAACGCCTTTTCCTGCGCATTGGCACTTTAATTGGTAAATAAATCTGCCTTTAAGTGCGATGGTTGCGAGTTTCGATGTGCCCCCCACACTTCGCCCAACACATGCACTGTGCTAAAAGCTAAACAGTGGTGATGGTGAACACCACGAACATGAAGTCATGAAAACTGAACAGAACTGAACTACACGCCATGGTGGATAAACAAGGTTGTCTCTTCACACGCTAAACAAGAACGAGTTTACGAAAGTTTCGCGGGAATAGCTAAAGATGTAGCCATATTGCCTATGCATTCAGTAATTGCGTGTGTGTTGGTTTGTATTGCCAAAAATTGGTCTACCACGCCTTCTGAATATTCGCGACACCTTGTTGTTAATCTACCGTGCCACAATCATTTTTTCTCATTGTGTCGATAAGGACGAATGTCGAATAACCAACCGAAGGCGCGATCATTTGATTAATGCGACACATCGAGTTCGGATCTAAGTTATTGACCAATCAGGTTTGAATTAAATAATAAGGTAACTAGAAATAAATTTTATGTAGAATATTATTTCATAGATTAATTCAAAACAGGCCTCCATGAAAAGGCATCCTCAAAAACTACATAGAGGCCAAAAACTTGAAAAGTACCGCCTCAGAACCGCTTTACCGATAGCTGCGCTATTTCTGATCACTAATAGCTAGATTAAGGTACTATGAAATAAACAAAACGAGGTTCAAAATAACTTTTTCTTTCAAATTCCGCAATTAATTTTGAAACATCACTAGAAACAATTAGACAATATTGTGCATAGAAATTCTCCTAATAAGTAACAGTTGTTTTCAATTTTTTCAAAAGACACTTAAAAGTCATGGGCAAGATATTTGAAGTCGATTCCAGAAAAAAGTAAGTCTATTACTGGAAGAATATTGAACTAGACACTTGTTTATAATGAACATTTGAACGAATAATTTAAACTTTTTCAAATTTCTCATTCATTTCTCTTATATTCAATGTAAAAATGTGATTTTTAACAACGAAACATTAAGAAAATATATAAATGACACTTCTTCATTAATTTCTCTAAAGCGTTGTGAATAATTTTTTCCCATTTCTCCAATAAATAATCAATTGTTCCGGCCTGTGTAACGCAGACACAAACGAACACTGTAGTGCGCATGTGTCAGAGCAGCGACTTTCGATAAAAAAGCATGTCGCTATATACACTGCTACATACCGCGCTTAGTGGGGAGCGAAGGTATAGAGGAATAAGTTAATAATTATGAACAAATTATATCTATGAATAGTCTACATTATGAATTTCTCGTTCGCAAAGTAAATTTCTGGGCTAGACTACCTCGTTTTTACACAAAAAATGATACTCGATCAGAAGGAGATTCAAAGGCAAGAAGAATTCGTGTTTTCTCTTACTTTTGATGAAATTGTGTCGTCAGTATTATTAAGTAAGAAAAATTATCATCCGATACTTTTAGAAATTTTATGAACAGAATATATATTTAAAAACTCGGTATGGACATTTAAAGGTAGACAGAAATCCTTTTTTACCCTAATTTTTCTGAAATCTTGTCGGAATTGATATTTAGTGATGAAAATTTGATATTCAATATTTTTTTCATTGATTCTGTGAATAAATTATGTAAATAAGTTCCAAGTGTGATGTTTCAGGGCGAGAAAAATTATTTTTATCTTCTAATTTCCCTTTAATTTGTATGTTTGAAAAATTATCAAAAATATCGAATAACAAAATCTAATAAAAAACATCATGAGCAATTTAATTTTATCAAAATAAAAGCAAAGCGATTTCTGCAGCCTTCAAAACTTCCTGATGTACATTTTTTCATATAATTTGTTTATAAAATTATTAAATAACAAACAAAAAAATCCATAATGTAGGAATTGTAGAATATTCGTAAATTCATTTTGTTTGTGTAATAATTAATTTAAAGGTGAAATAATTGGCTTTCTACAACTCCCGTGCATAAAGTCTGCATATGCTAAGCATAGAAAAAAGGTCTTCACGAACATTGAAAAAACTGCCCTACTTGAATTGACATAAAAGTTTGAACAACAAAAAAATGTTGTAAATTATCTCACTTGATCACTGAGTTATAAAAATTGCTCATTTCGGAAACATCCTAGAAATCAATATCTATATTAAAAATAGGTATCATTCGACGATGCTCCATTTAAAATAAATGTCAATAGAGTATTCCAACAAAATACTTAATTTTCAATGAAATTGATGAATTTTCCAATAAAATTATGAATATCCAACCGGAACAGTTTAATTTCCAACGAAGGAGATGAATTATCAACTAAAATGATAAATATTGAACTGGAACACTGCAATTTTCAACCATGAAGGAGGATATTCAAACAAGAAGATTAATTTCCAAATCGAAAGAGTAACTTTCTACCACAGAATACAATGTTTCAACAAAATAGTTGAATTTCGAACTGAAAAAATAATTATTTTTAACCGAAAATGTAACTAGTAACATATTTGGTTAAAAAAAACCCCATTTCGAACCAAACATAGAAGTTTTAAACTAAAACAAAGAATCTTCCATTGAAAGAGTTGAATTTATAAACAGAAAATAATTTTCACTGAAAAATGATCAATAATTGTCAACCAAAATTTGCATACTCAAATTTAAAATATAAAAAAATTAATTTATAACCAAAGAAATGGAGTTTTAACTGCAGCTATAGAATTTTCATTTGGAAAAAATTACTTCCAACCAAGAAAAAAACGAACACTCAAAAAAAAGAAAAGTAGTTTTCGAACAAATTGTTACATTTTCAAACAAAATGACGAGTTTTCGAATGAAATTTTGAGTTTCCACTTTAGTAGTTGAATTTTAAACCAGAAAGACGAATTTTTAACTGAAATGAAGAACCTTCAACTATTTTTAGAATAGTTGAATTTTTGACCGAAAACTAATCTCCAACCAAGAATACCATTTTTCAACAAGATGGTAGGACTTTGAACTTTAAAAATGAAAATTTTCAACCAAAAATAGATTAGTTTAATTTGAATTGTTAACCGTAAGAAATAATTTTTGATCAAGAAAATTTACTTTCGAAGAAAGAGATAATTTTCTACAAAAAAAAAAAAAACGATTTTTCAACAAAATATGTGGATTTTCAACGAAATAATTGAATTTCCGATTGAGAAAGACACATTTTCATTCAAATTGTTGAATATGATCTATAAAAAAATCAATTTTCCACTAAAAATGAAACAGTTGAACTTTCATTTGGAGAAAATGATGAATTTTCAAAGGGAATACATGTATTATACGCGAAGAAGATGAATTTTCAACCTTAAAGCCTAATTTTCTGCAAAAAGGCGGATTTTACACAAAGTACATAAATTCTCAAAAAAATAGTTCAATTCCTAAATTTCGAAAATCAATCTTTAACTAAATACTTCAGTTTTCACCAGAAAAAGATGAATTGATTTTTAACAAAGTAGTTACATTTTCAATTAGAAGTGAATTTTAAATTTAAATATTGCACCTTCAACAACAAAATTTAATTTCCAACAAGAAGAGTTAATTTTTTAACCTATTAGTTGAACAAATTATGTCAATGAATAGTCTACATTATGAACTTTTCGTTCGTAAAGTAAATTTTTGGGCTAGACTACCACGTTTTCACAAAAAAAAAAAATGATACTCGATCGGAAGGAGAGTTAAAGGCAAGAAGAATTCGTGTTTTCTCTTACTTCTGATGAAATTGTGTCGTCAGTAATATTAAGTGAGAAAAATTATCATCCGATATTTTTAGAAATTTTATGAACAGAATATGTATTTAAAAACCCGGTATGGACATTCAAAGGTAGACAGAAATCCTTTTCACCCTAATTTTTCTGAAATCTTGTCGGAATTGATATTTAGTGATGAAAATTTGATATTCAATATTTTTTTATTGATTTTGTGAATAAATTATGTAAATAAGTACCAAGTGTGACGTTTCAGGGCGAGAAAAATTATTCTTATCTTTTAATTCCCTCTAAATATGTATGATTGAAAAATTATCAAAAATATCGAATAACAAAATCTAATAAAAAACATCATGGGCAATTTAATTTTATCAAAATAAAAGCAACGCGATTTCTGCAGCCTTCAAAACTTCCCGATGTACATTTTTCCATATAATTTGTTCATAAAATTATTGAATAACAAACGAAAAAATCCATAATGTAGGAATTGTAGAATATTTGTTAATTCATTTTGTTAATGTACTAATTAATTTAAAGGTAAAATAAGTGCCTTTCTACAGCTCCCGTGCATAAGGTCTGCATATGCTGAGCATAGAAAAAAAGGTTGTAAATTATCTCACTTCTATCAGAATCAATTAATTTAGATTATTTCCTTCTTCAAATACAAAAAAATCGAAATTCAAACAATCACTAAGTTATCAAAATGCATATTCCGGAAACATCCTAGAAATCAATATCTAAAATAAAAATAGGTATCATTCGACGATGCTTCACTTAAAATCAATCTCAATAGAGTTTCCATAGGGCTTAGGCAACCCTGGATATTGGAACAGTTAAACCTTGATCTTAGTCCATGAATTCTAAAATTTTCCGATGAAATTTTTCATGTTTCAGAAGCAGAAACACGAAAAACTGACAAATCGAAAATAGGCTTCCAACTATATTTTCCTCGACTTCCTTCCCTTCGCTATATATTTGTCTCTAATGAGCTAGAAAAGAGATAGTTATAAGTCTATTTCTGATTTCTGGAATTTTTTGTGTTTCCGTTTTTTGAGCGCAAAAAAGAGCATAAAAATGTAGATTTTTTCCGTTCTAAATGAAAAACATAATTATCATTACTTATTATGTGCCACGTTTGTTCTCAATAGGACGCGCATTATATCAGAAAATTGTTGTCAATTTTGTTCAGTAATTAATAGGAAAGTGGATAATGCGTTAAAGAGATTGTGAATAAATCATCATCGAAAAGCAAAGAACTATTATCATCCTGATTTTATCAGATTAATTAACTCCGGGTAGTAAAATAATGTATAAATTGAATAAAAAATATTTTCGTTTCTCTCAGAAAAAGTTTATTAACCATTTCTTCTGAAAATACACGAAATATTTAATTAATTAACGACAGCGTTACAAAAATGTACAAATAATGAGATATAAATAAATAACTTGATTAAAACTATATATATAGTTACTGTAGAAAATATAACCTAACATTAATATTGTAGAAGGGACTCTGCTTGAATAAGTTTCTCTGATTTCGAAAAATATGCGCATTTTGTACTGATCTATACTTAAGCCTAAGGAGTATTAGTGGAATATGGTGACGAGAATTCATCGAGTTCATACATATAAAGTGTGCTTCCCCAGAGGAAAAAGTTTAGTGTGTAAAACAACATAGATTTCACTAAATTCACTTAAATTCGCATCTAAAGTATTAGAGAAAAGAAATAAAGATAAATTACCTAACGAAAGAATTGAATTCAGAGAGTCGAAAAAAATTTAATAAATTTTAATTTGGACCTATTGCATACAAAAGTAGGGTATCGGGAACCTAATTTTGTAATTTTCGGTAATTTATGGTTCTATTCTGTGATGTTGATTTTTACTCAATATTATCTTGAGCAGTCCCTTGACTCTTCGATAGTTTAAGCATCTCCTCTGAAAGTGAAGATAGCATCCAAGAAGAAGAGAGCTCCTTCGACGATGGCCATAGCTCCTTTGGCAATTCCTGTGTCCTTATTATTTCTTCTAAGTCCTTCGAATTTTTGAATGTTTAGAACTCCGACAACGATAAAAAGTGCACAACCAATGACGCTGTAGAATAAGTCCTGAAGAAAGAATTGTGCGCATTATGATAACAAAAATGATGGATAAACTTGATTTAAGTAAAGAAATTTTATTATTACCACTCGGCGGTTAACCGGTGTTCCCATTATTCCACCGGCAAATAGACCAACAAGAATGATCAGATATCCCCCAATCGTTCCCATCGTCAAAAATGTGATATGCTGTTCAAAGTTCTCATCTGAATAGGCATGAAGAACTAAGAGGATGACTACAATGATCTGGAAACAAAAAATATTAACATTTATAAATTCAGTTTTGGAATACATTTGCATTTTTGCAAGGATCTCAAATCAGCGTTTAAGTAATTAAATTTAAGGTAAAAAGGGGGATTTAATTCCAAAAAAGCAGACTAAAAAGGAATTGAAATTATTTTTAAAAATTTCTTAAAATATATGGGTATATCTTGAATATTGCAAGAAAGTGACCCCGCCAGCTGGACTTTTTCTTTAGCAAGAGTTCTATTAATTTTCCACTAATGAAAATTCGGGAAGACTGAAAAATGAAAAATAGATAAACAATAAAACTAAAAAATGCCCATGTTTGAATATTTTCAAATATCTTTTTCTCAGTATGTAAGCCAGAAAGAATTAAATTTCATAACACAACACTTACTATTTTAAAGACCTTTTTTTCTCTGTTAGGTTCCTTGGGCTTGACTTTTTTTTAGTTCTTATTCTATTTGTGGAAATAGACCAATTTCGTTGAAAATTCAACATATTGTTGAAAATACAACATTATGTTGAAGATCCAACATTTTCTTGAAAATTCATCTCTTTTGGTAGGAACATAACCTTTCTTGGTTAAAAATTGAACTGTTTTGAATGAGGATTCAACTATTCTTTTAAAAATTCATCTATTATGCTTGAACTCTATTTTGGATAGGAAATAAAAACTTGTGGTTGAAAATTCAACTACTTGATCCAAATGTTTTACGAAAATTCGTCTTTTTTCGTTAGAATATCGAATACTGCATTTATCATTGAGAATGTCTTTTTTTTGGAAATTCATACTTTTGGTTGAAAATTTGACTATTTGGTTAAACATTCATCTATGTTGTTGAAAATGTAACATTTATACTTGAACCATCAAATTTAATATGATATAGTAACCTCATATGAATTTTATTGGAAAAGAATTTAGTTTCCTATTTTCGTATAATGTTATTATTTCCTCTGATCTACATAATTTCGGCATGTTCAAAATTAGCAACAAATCGTTTAGGAAAGATCACTGTTATTGTTTGGATTGCATAACCGTGCCATACAAACCATAGAAGGTATACATTTGAAATTATTAAATCATACTGTGTAAGGAGTCTACAGTGGAGAACATCGACCACAATGATATATACTTTTTAAATAAATAATAACACGTCAGGTGACTGCGCTGTACTTGAAAACACACACATACTTTCTCTCGCAGTAACTTAAATCGATTTGTCCATACGCATTAGACATACTAAACATTATATGAAATTTGCAATGTACAACAAAATTTAATTTATTGTAAGTTGATTTAGAACCACATAGTTCAAATTACGCAAAGATTTATTCAAACATTGAAACATAAATTGATTGTGGAAAAATTATCTAATTTTCCACACAAAAAATAATTTTCTCACAAAACTTGAAACATTTCAATTTACAAATAATATTATTAATCAACTGGATCAGTAAAATCTCAAGCCAAAAGGATAAAATGCCAACTAAAATGATAAATATTTAAATGAAGCATTTCAATTTTCAATCATGAAGGTGAATATTTAAACAAGAAGATTAATTTTGAAATACAAAGATTTATTTCCTGCGAGAAATAAAATGTTCCAACAAAACAGTTGAATTACGAACAGAAAAATAATTATTCTTAACCGAAAAAAAACAGTAACATTTTTGGTTTCAGAAACCAATTTTAAACCAAAAATAGGAGTTTTCGACCTAAACAGAGAATCTTTTACTAGAGTTACATTTTTGAACAGATCAATTAATTTTTACTGAAAAAGATAAATTGTCAATCAAAATTTGAATACATACTCAAATTTTAATTTCAGAAAACTTGATGTTCAACCAAACAAATGAATTTCTAACTATAACTATGCCATTTTCAAATGAAATAAGGTAAATTTTCAGTCATGAAAATTACTTATTACAAAAAAAACTAACTTTCAAACAAATTGTTACATTCTTAAACAAAATGAAGAATTTTTCAAAGATAATTGTAAATGTTTAACTAGATTAGTGGATTTCGAACCAGAAAGACGAATTTTTAACTAAAATGATGGACGTTCGACGGGTAAAGTTGAATTTTTTACCAAAAATTACATTGCAACCAAAATATTCAATTCTTCAACAAAATGTTTGAATTTTGAGATATGAAAATAATCATTTACAACCAAAAATGGAATAGTACCAATTTCGGCTAAAGCAATAAGCTTGAAATCAAACATTAGAGCTTTCAACCAGACGGTTTTTCGACTAAAATAGAAAATATCTAACTGTATAACTTGAATTGTTAACTGCAAAGAAGAATTTTCAAACAAGAAAATTAAAATCCGAAGAAAAAGATCATTTTCTACCAAGAAATCTATTTTTCAACAGAATACGTGAAGTTCACACAAAATAATTATATTTTCTATTCAAAACGACAAGTTTTCATGCAAATTGTTAAATTTTGAACTAGAAAAGAATAATTTTCCACTAAAAATGAAACAGTTGAGTTTTCTGTTAAAGAAAATAGTTTTCAATTAAACAGATGAGTTTATGCGTAAAATGATGGATTTTTAACTGGAATAGATGTATTTTATGCGAAAGAGATTCATTTTTATTCACAAAGATTAGTTTTCCACAAAAAGGCAAATCTTCCACAAAGTACATGAATTCTCAAAAATATAGTTTAATTCCACATTCAAAAATGAATGTTCGAATAAATACTTGAATTTCCACCGCAAAAGATGATTTGATTTTCAACAAAGTAGTTACGTTTTCAACCAGAGGTGAATTTTAAATTAAAATAATGCACGTTAATCAAAAAATTTAGTTTCCAACGAAAAAAATAACCTTTTAACCAAGTACTTGATTTTGGGACTAAAAAAGGATGAATTGGCAAAGAACAATCTATCTATTTACTCAGAAATATTTCTTCTTCGAAGTACCTTCTTAATTCAAATTTGGGAAGAGGGGAATTTGAAATTATCAGGAATTTTCGATTGGAAGAGCGAATTTTTAAAATTAATTTTCTTAATTCCGAATTATAATTCTTTAAAAATGTTCCCGTTCCTTGCGAAAACTTCCCTGTTCTGATTGAAATTATATTTATCTCCTGAAACTTCCAGCCCTAAAGTAAATAAATATAATTATTTTCGGAAATTCCCTGTCCTTAGTCAGATAAATGAAGAGAAAAGCAAATAAAACGTGATAAATAAATTTTTTTGAAAAAATTGAGAACATAATTCTTTCTGTATGTTTGGGCTATCATCAATTCGATCATTGAGTTACCTGAAAAACTCTTAAAGTGCAACTAATTTGCGAAAGGTTTTCCTTATGATGGAAAAATAGTCATTCCTCCTCTCATAAAGTATGAATATGAAAATTTTCAAAATCAGACTGGAGGAACGGTACATTCCTTAAATTTAATGATAAGATCTCTTTTAAATTCATAAGAAAGAAGCGGTAATTTCTCGTATTTCTACGGTAAAATTTTCAGTTGTCTAGGTTGAGTCGTGCAAATTCCCGATTTTCTATTTAATTCCCGGCTTTTCTTCGGTCAACAAAGTCCCTGGTCATTTCCCGGTCAAGTCGCCACCCTGCATATATCCTTCTTTCTATATCTTCTATTTGCTGCGCATTTATTGTACATTTGTTTCTAATAAACCGGGAAAATGATTTTTAGAAGTTTATTTTGAACTTTTTAAGCCTTTTTGCGTTCTGTTATTGACACACAAGAAGGTTCAGGAGGAAGTAGATTTTATTTCGACGAGAGAAATTTTTTATTTATCAAGCACGTTGTAGTGTGTGTACAGAAACAAGGAAAAAATTTGGCAACTGTAAACATTAAATATAAGTGTTAAAAATGTATGTTGGAACTTCAAAATAAATGAATTGTTTACAGTAAATTTATTGGTTTAGAGTTTTATTTCTTCCATGCACGCACCAGGCTGGAAACTTTTTTTGTTTCCTCAATCACCGTGTTTTTACTAAATGTTGACATATATAGCATTTTTTTTTTAATCAAGAGGGTAGAAAGTTTCCCGAAAGATCTATCACACTGGTACCCTGAAAAGTTTCTGATATATATTTAAGAACTTTTCGTTGATACAAATTTGATAGGAAGAAATAAAATATTCAAAGATTGTAAAAATGAATGAATGCAAAAAAATTTCATGATACAGGGATGGGTGTATTCAAAAAATGATTTATTTATACATAATATAGCTTAGCTCACAGAGATATTGTGGACATCTGACGGGTTTTAGTTTTTCAAAATACATTAGAATTAGAATAAATTTGAAAGTCTAAGGAATCAAAATGAGGAAGGAAACACGTTTGCACATAGTCGATTCCATGGGGGTTTGAATAATTTGTTTTCTATCTGACTTTAAAAACCAGTTTGAATAATTCGAAACTTTACAACAGTTAAAGAAAAACATTAGAATGAAGGTAAGGAGTAGAAAAAATGGAGAAAAAGAAACACTGGAATTTTTGTTTCTAATTCATACAATCTTTTTTAGTTAACTTTGAATAATATTTTCAACATCAATGTGTTGCATTTAATTATGTGTTCTAAATTGTTCAGGAATATAAATTGAACAACCCAGAGTCTTTTACTGATAAAAAATCACTATAATGAAAAGTAGAAGAATAGCAGCATACAAAATTTGTCAATTTCGAGTTTATCTGTTTTTCATTTTTTTAATCCCTAAAACTTCTTTTCTGTTTTTTTGACTTTCAGAAATTCTGAGGCGTTTATAAAATCTTTTTAAACAAGCTAGAATTTCCAACCAAGAATACCACTTTTCAACGAAATGGTAGGATTTTGAAATTTAAAAATGTAAATTTTCAACCAAAAATAGATTAGTAACATTTTTGGCTTGAAAAAATTAATTTTAAATCAAACATGAGAGTTTTCAACTAGATAAATTTTCGACTTAAATGGAAAATATTTAACCGTATAATTTGAATTGTTAACCGTAAAAAATCATTTTTAAAAGAAATTGAATTTCGAAGAAAAAGATAATTTTCTACAAAAAATCTATTTAAAAAAAAAACATGTGAATTTTCAACGGAATAATTGAATTTTCAATTGAAAAAGACACATTTTCATCCAAATTGTTGAATATGACCTATGAAAAAATCAATTTTTTACTTAAAATGAAACATTTCGATTTTCATTTGGAGAAAATGATCAATTTTTAACGAGAATAGATGTATTTTACGCGAGAAAGATGAATTTTCAACCATTAAGAATAATTTTCTGTAAAAAAGGCGAATTTTACACTATGCACATAAATTTAAAAGAATAAAGTTTAATTCTTGAATTCCAAAAATCAATGTTCAACTAAATACACGAGTTTTCACTAAAAAAAAAGCCTAATTGATTTTTAACAAAGTAGTTAAATTTTAAAACAGAAGTGAATTTTTAATGGAAATATTGCACCTTTAACAACAAAATTTAATTCCCAACAAGAAGAAATAATTTTGTAACCAATTAGTTGATTTTTTTAAACTAAAAAAGGATGAATTCGTCAATTCATAATTAACAATGTAAATAAGTTTTTTTATTATTATTCAGAAATATTTCTCATTCGAAATACTACTTCTACTCTAAGAACTGCTTGAAGTACTTTCTTCATCAAAAATAAAAAAAGGGGGGCTTTCAAAATGTGACGAATGTTGAATTGGTAGAACGATTTTTTCAAAATTCCTTTCTTCCAAATCCGAATTAGAATTATTTCAGACAGTTCCCGTTCCATGTAAAAAATTCCCTGTTCCAAGTGAAATTATATTTCTTTACTGAAACGTCCTTAAATGAAAACTATAATTATCTTCTAAAATTCCTTGTCCCAAGTCAGATGAATGAAGAGAAGGCAGAGAAAAAACGTGATAGATACATTTTTTTTTTTAAATAGACAAAAAATAATTATTCCTGCATGCTGGGGGCTATCATCAATTTGATTATCATCCTTGCATCAGCTAAAAATATTTAACAAAGCAGGAAATTTGCAAAATGTTTTTCTTTTAATGGACAACAAAATTTGTTCATTCTTTAGAAACACCAAATTATTTTGTAGAAATATTTAATTAGCAGAAAGTCCTAAAATGTGTTAGAAAAAGATCTCGTGTTGTATTCAACATACTATTCAAATATTCAGTGTTAAAAGTGGGGCCTGTTAAACAGGAATTATCTTTCTCGTATTTTGCGTGCATCATCAACAAAATTTTGTAAGAACAAAATTATTTGTCAAGAAAATAATTTACATGAGAAAGGAATTTTTATTCAAGTTTCTAACTTTCCAAGGGGAGTTCATAGGCCTCCGCTGGTCACCCTATTTCAACATTGGCATTTTGGCTAAGAGAGTTTTTGCGGTATTAGTGGAACCATGGGGTCTGACAATCACAATTAAAATAATTTTAAAAAAAATTAATTTTTGAAGAAAAAGCCTAAATAGCGGAACCTGAGGGAAAAATGACGGGAAACAATCGATTCACAGATTCATGTTGGGTGTATTTATATCTGACGTCACGCATTTTTAAAAAGATTTTAGATAAGCATCCCCTCCTTTCCTACACCTAAATCGTGACGTAAGATTATGATGTGCTACGAATTTTGATGCATGTACTACGAGTTCCTGTTAAATCTGTCGACATGATAGACATGAATAGATTTTCATAATAAGCAAGATTATGTCATGCCCATTCTTACAGACTTACTCACTATGACAGATCTATTCGTCACTTCATATAAAATTATGGAAAATATAGTGTACAAGCGCAATCTTGGTCAACCAATAAAACAATTTAAAAGAATTATCATGCGATGAAATATGACACGTGTTTGAAAACCTGAAATGAATAAGAATTGAAACAATAAAAAAAACTTTTATAGATTTTTTTTCACGCAAATTTTTGCCTTACGATCAAAAATAATATTTTTTGACAATTATTATCCTTTATTTATAGAAAATAAAAACATCCCTTCATTTTTTTATAGACCTGTTAGCCAAAAATCGGCCGTAATAGTGCAATAGCGTCACAATAAATCTTTATTTTTACGTAACAAAATAATTTTTTGGGATGTAATTTTCTTTATTCTTATTCAGCCTCCCGATATCTCAGAAACATACTTTTATCATTTTCATTGCAAGGATAAGAAGAAACTTCAAATCGCTATTCAGAGACAATTTTCAAAACCCATGATTTAAACCAGGATTTTAGTTTAAACCTTTCAATTCCTTTATTATTTAGTCGGAATTGGTCAACTTCTGCTCAAACTCATTTTATCCCAATTTTGGCTATTCAATAACCCGGGATGGAGTTTTGGCTTTTTGTTTGATCACAAAATTGCACTTTTTATCGTAATCCGCAGCCGAGCCTTTTCCATTCCAAGGTTCCTGTCATTTTCCAGAATCTTATAATTTTGTTTATCATATTTTTTTTAGCCCTGGTTCAAAAACACTTTAGCTCGGGAGTGGACTTTAATTTTAACTTTGGATGATGATTCCGATTTTATAGAATGTTAATTCTCTCGCCTGGAAAATTCGGATTTAGTTGGTTATCTTGTTTTGTAGTGCATCATTTGGTTCCAATTTAAAAGCAGACTGGTTCATCAACTTTTTGCAGAGTTGGAATACGTATCTTATCATCAAAATTCTTCTATAAACTATAATATAATAGAACATAATTATACTTACGAGTTCCAAAAATTTAATGAAGGCAAGCCTCGTGATCTGCGCCATTGTGAATTATCTGTAAAAAAATCAGACAATCAAGAAAATATATAATTTATTTTTGAATTAAATATAGGTTGTATTTTTGAAAATAATGTAAATATCATTCTTCAAAGATACATATTTACAAGATCTGAATGCAAAAAAAAACACTAAGATCCATTTTGTTTAAAAAACCCGAAATTCCATGGAGGTGTTGACGTATTTGTGAGTGAACGTAGTTGAATTATCATCATGTTTTTAAAATAATCTTTGTGTCATTGAAAGGTTTGAATTGACGCACGAGAAATCCCGAATTTGGTCGAGGCTAAAAGGCTAAGAAAAAATTAATACATAATGAACAAAATATTAATGAGCAAAGAATGAACACAGGGGGGCATAATTGGAGTTTGATAACTGAATAGTTCCCAGTTATTAGGCCACCAAAACATTTAAATATAACTATAAAAAGTCTAGGACAACTAATTAAAGGCTGTAATTTGGCCCAGTTTGTTTATGCAGGATATTAAAAATGAATTACTTCTTAATGAAAATCAATTTAAGTCTCATTTTCTTCGTGACTCTTATATTTTTTGACACCGCTTAATAACAAAATAAAATTTGAAAGAAATATTCCAGGCAATGGTAGAACCTAAAAAGAAAAAATATTACAGGAAGTTGTTAATTTCAATTTTGACAGGTTATTTCGAATGTTTATCGATAAACAATAATTTTTTTCCCCTGTAATAATTTTTAAGGTGAACTTCGAACCTAGGATAAGAAGACTTGAGAAACTTCTAACTTAAGTGAGTCATTATGTCAAGGGATTGGTCTACTAATTAACAAGTCAACTCAAGAATTCTCATAATCGAGATCTTCCATAGAACTAAAACTTTCAACCTTAATTATTACATTGATCGAAGGAAATACCTATTACTCCACTAATTTTCCAAATTGAGAACAAGAAACATCTTTTCTTCAAGATAATTCTAGAAACGCCTGGAATTTTGTTTTGTTAGCTATTAATGAGTTTGCAGCATGAAATGTAAGTAAGAAAATAATAGCTTTTCAAGGTATAAGAAGTTCTTAACAACAGAAATAAAATATACCAAATAAATTTCTAAGTATCATGTTCAATTCATTATAGAACCGAGAAGCTCAAAATTTTTAGTCGAAATATATAAAGTTTTCGACATAATAGATTAATTTTCAACCAAAGAAGATTAACTTTTTACCGAAAGAGATGATTTTTCAACGAGAGAGCAGAATTTTAATAGGAAAATATGATATTTCAATGAAATAGTTAAATTAGTAACAAACAAAAAATTTATATATTTTTTAGACCATGTTGCATCTACAATCGAATACTAGAACTTACTAGCAATAGTTGAATTTTCAACCAAATAATCGAATTTCCAAATAAAGGAGATTTAACTTCACCAAAAACTGCCAATTTTCGGAACCAAACGAACGAATTTTCAATCTGGAGAAAAAATGTCAACAAATCCGTGGAACGGCCGAACAAAAATGAGGACTTTTTCACAAAATAGTTTCATTTTGATTGAAAGAAATAAGTTTCCAACAACACATTGAAATTTATAAACCCAAAAATTTTAATTTCCAACCAAATGGTTCAGTTTTCGAAAAGAAAAAAAAAATAATCACTGGAACAATTTCTTCGTCAACTGTATTTTCAAGCGGGTCATTTAATGTTGAATCCAAAATCAGTTATATTTACCACAAAACTGTCAACAAAATATTTACATTTCTAACAAAATGGTTGAGTTTTCAACCAAAAAGTTTGCAACTCTACTAATTAGTGAAATTTTCAACTGAAAAAGATTAATTCTCGACAATGAATATATATTAGTTGAATAGATGAACCAGAAAGTACAATTTTTTACAAAACAGTTAGATTTTCACCCAACATTAGAAAACAGTATTACCAAAAGATAAATTTTCTACAAAAGAGTTGAATTTCCAACCAGAAAAAATTTCCCAGCTAAGAAAAAAAAATTGTCTGTAGAATCCCCGAACCAAACAGGCGAGTTCTCCAGAAAAAATTGAATTTTCGAAGCAATGATTATAAAATTTTATCGAAAAAGTCAATTTGATTTCTAACCAAATAGTCTATTATAAAACTAGAACTTCAACTGCTTAACCGAAAATGGAATATTTGCAATTACAAACATTGATCTTGAACCAAAGAATACGAATTTTCAGAAAAATAGTCAGATTTAACAAATTAAATTAACTTTCAACCAAGTATTCGAATTTTTTGAGCAATATTAATTTTCTACAGAAAAATACGAATTTACAACAAAATACATCCACTTTCAACCAACTTTTCTTGTTTTTAACTAAAAATTAACAAATTTCGAACGATGATAGAATAGTCAATTTTTAAGTTTAAATTTCCAACCAAAAAAAGCATACAACAAAATAGTTCAATATTTAATCATTGAAGTAAATGTTTCACAAAACATACAGAGCTGCTACAAGAGTTTGGTTTCAAAATTCCATGACTTTCCCAGGTTCTATTTTAAAAAATTCCAGGTCCAATTTTCAAAAGAATGTAGTCAATCTAATTGAATTGTATCAGATTATAATACGATGTTGATTATGGCAATAGTAATCTTGCTGCCATCAACCCGCGCTTGTTCAAATCGTTCAACTGTAAAAAATTACTTGGTATCAATTTTCAAACATAGAACAGGCTATATTGGAAAACTAAATTATAGCGACTTTGAAATAGAGACGATTGAAGAAGTTCCAGTTTTTTTTTTCATTTTTTAAATTCCGTAGATTATTCAGGTTTTGAGTCACTTATTGAAAATTCCATGACTTTTTCAGGGATTTCAGGTCTTGTGGCAATCCTGATATAATTAAACTTTTAGACAAGTAGTAGAATTTTCACCCAAGAAGATAAACGTTCAAGAAAATTGTTGATAAAATTTTGGAAAGTAGTGGATTTCTTACCCCAAAGAGATGATTTTTAAACCAAAAATATAATAATACTTTTTTCAGAAAGAAAACCTGTTACATCCTCCCCTGGCAATGCGACGTAGTTTTTAATCAGACCCCTAATCATTAGATTTGTGAGATTAATAGTTATTTAATTACAGTTCGTGATCACAAGAAATGAGAAAAGAGTGATTGATATCCGACTTTTATCTCGAGCATTATTATTTCCTCGGAACATGAATCATCCAAATCACGATAAAGAATAACAAATTGTGTCATCAGAGCCGTCACTGCTTTTATTTTATTTTCATCAGGATGATAAAACGCGTGTAATACCAGATTCTCGGACATAATTCTATTTCTTCAGTTTTCATCCTGTGAAGGTTTCAATCTCTGCTATGCAGACATTCAACTTTTCGTGATAGTCTGGAAATTTCTTTGAAAGTCGATCTTATCACTCAGCGAAAAAACGACACGATATAATGTCCGAGTACATTTTTGCGTGAGATTAGCCTAGTTTTATATATTAGAATCTTGATGTTGATTACACTTTAGTCTCCAGAAATAACTTTTTTTTTTTTTCGAAATTTCATTCAATAATATCAGAAAATATAAACATACATACATACATACACACACACACCCACCCACCCACACACACA
>WSXT02175244.1:0-22079 GCA_011762715.2 Neuroterus valhalla | reverse complement strand
TACAGATTCAAGAAATTCGAATAAACGTCAAGGGATTTTGAAAATTCCAAGGGATCACAAAATAATTTGAAACGCTCGAAGGAATTTCGAAGATTCCAACCAAGTTTAAGAGATTTTAGGGGGTTTGAAGGATTTTGAGGAAATATCATGAATCCTAAAGATTAAACGGAATCTGGAAGAATGTTTGGGTATTTCTAAGGAATTTTGAGATATTCCAAACGAAGGGATGGAATTTTAGAGGATTTGGAAGGATTTTCAGAAGCAACAGAATATTATCATGATTTCAAGGAATTTTAATACATTATGAAGGATTTCGAAATATTTGGAGGAAGTATAAGAGATTCGGCAAAATTCTACGGAATCTCAAAGAACCTTGAGGGATTGATCCTTAAGGATTAACACAAATTTGGAAGAATTCAATAAACTTCAAAGGAATTTTGAAAATTCCAAAAGATCACGGAACCTTTTGGAATGTTTTGAAGAATTTCCATAATTCCAATTAAATTTGAGAATATTTAAGGGAGTTTGGAGGATTATGAGAAAATTTCATGAACACAAAAGATTATGCGAAATCTGAAAGAATGTTTGGATATTTTTTAGGAGTTTTGGGAGATTCCAAACAAGACACGGGATTTTAGAGGATTATGAAAGGATTTCTAGAAATAAGAGAAAATTACCATGAACTTTGGAGAATATCAGGGGATTTTGATTGGATTTCAGAGATGCCAAAGTATGTCCTAGAATTCTAGAAGGTTTTTGTGGAATATCAAAACATTTGACATAACTTCATAAGATTTTCGAATTTTATAAAAGAATCCAAAGGGTTCCGAGAAATTTGTATACATAATGAAGGATTTCGAAGGATTTCAACATATTTGGAGCAATTTTAAGAGATTCCAAAACATATCACGGAATTTTTTAAGGTTCTATAAGATTATAATGAATTAACAAATATTCCAAAGAATTCTTATCGATCTGGAGTTCGAGGTATCACAAAATAACAAAAGGTTTTGGGAAATTTTGAAGGCTTGAACCAAATTTAAAAGATTTTAGGGATTTTGATGGATTATGTGGGAATTTCATGAATCAAAGGGATTCAGAGGAATTTCAGGGGAATAATGAACAATTTTCCTATCATTGAAACTCTTCGGGAACGTCGAAAAAAGAATTGGCACATATTTTATTCATAACAGTTTATTTATAAGAAAAAAAAGGAATAGAACTTAGTTGAAATTAAGGTTTAAAAGCTTTCTGAAAAATCTTATCAATCAGTCGCATCAAACATATTTCGACGTCCTATCTCACTGTGCACTCCTAGGCACTCGGTTCTTTCAATTCCCTACAAACTCATAAATTTTGGTTTTCTGCAGTTTTCCACCTCCCCAACCAAATTTTCAAACATATCCGAGAGGTTCAAATAGGAATAGGGCTGCAGACGCCTCTGATTACTAACATTACCACCAATTTGGAGTTCACCTACATCCACCTAAAGGATATGTGAGCAGATTGGTGTTGGTAGGCGTTTTTATTTATTCTTTTTTTTCACATTCCAGAAGCTCTTCTGGAAAGGAATCTATCGAGAGACAAAAGGGCAGAAACTGGAAGTCGTGAAATGTCCACTGGATCTCGAAATGAACTGACAAAAGGGTCGGACGGTAGCCGGTCTCGACTTTTACTACACGATGTCCGGTAGGTGGATATAATGGATGAGGCCGGTGTTTCGGGGCAGTTCTCGAATCGAGAGCGTCGATTCGGGGCCCTTATCCGAGGATATCGGGCCCTAGTTAACCGCTCGCTACGGCACTAGATCAACTACAGCTTTCGGCTTTCGGCTTTCATGTGTCCGATCAGGCCCAATGTATTGGGTCCACTGGCTTTATAAGAGGGCCGCTTTTCGTTTATACTTTGGAAGCCGACCGACGCGACGCGACGATCCTCTCTCTGAAGGTCTAAACTCTAACAAATAGAAGATCTTTCTCCTCCTGATTCCTCGTACGGCTACCCTACCGATACCGACTACTCGTTCGATAGGATGAGAGACGATAAATCGAGCAAAGAGGAAATCAGGAGAAAAAAAGACCCAGCATCACCCCCAGGATAAAATAGAAGATGTGGGCTCTAAGCTTGCTGAATTCCAGAGTTCAAATATCTTCCACCAGCGTTTTCTGATTAGGGATAGGAGATAAGAGTATTCCTAAGACGAAATAGAGCCCCTACTTTAAACCTGTTGATCCGCATTTTCACCTTTTTTGATTCTTTCTGAACCTAAATCCCCTGCTTTCGATTTTTGTACTCCCAAAAAAAGGAACTGCAGATCCTTTTCTGAATTCATTCCAATTCACATCACACTAGTTCAATTTGGGAACCCTACTTCGACGCTATTTTAGCATAGAGCTCCTACTTTCTACTCTTAGCTCCTACAGTACAGAACTTTACACTCTCTTTTGAGTCTATTTTAAATAACATAACTAACTTTGAATCTTTAGAAGCTACAGTCTTCTATTTCAAAACCCTACTTTGACACTACTGAACCCTATAGTCCCTTCTTTCAACTCCTGACTCCTACATAATAGTTCCTAAAACTATTTTTTGATCAATTTTATATCTATAAGACCTACTTTGAATTTAAAGGAGTTACAATTTTATTTTTAATGTTTGGTTTTCAATTGTCTCCCGCAATTCAAAATAGTACCTTGACGCCGTTTGAACCTATCGCGTGAATTTCAACTTTAAACTCCTACATAATGAAACTTGAGATCCCTTTTCGACTCTATTCTGATCTATGGGCCCTACTTTGAATCATCAGGTGCTACATCCTACAGTCTATAATGAAGAAGCCTCCCTTAATGATATTTAAATCGATAGTCCCTATTTTCAACTATTTGAATCTCTGAACACTCGGACTCTTAACTTCAACATGACGGGATTCTTGACTTCCTTTAACTCCATTTTAATCTGCCAGGCCTATTTTTATTCTTCAAGTGATACACTGATCAAACTAAAAACCCTACTTTGACACTTTTGTAAACTGAGGCCCCTTCTTCTAATTTGTAACTTCTATATAATGCAACTTCAGACCATCTTTTAAATCATGATCTGCAGGTGCTACTGTGAGTCTTTAAAACCTGCAATCTCTCAAATGAAACACTACATTTGTGCTACTTTAATCTCTGAACCCTATTAGGCTTTTAGGAGCTGACATTACTTTAACACTTGATCTCTTAATTTTACGCTATTTGTGCTTCTAACACCTAAATTGAACTCTCATCTCCTATTAGATGGAACTCTAGACTTTCTTTCAACTTCATTTCAATCTGCAGGGCCTATTCTATAACATTAGGAGCTGGCACTAGTCAACTAAGAACCCTACTTTTACACTACTTAAATTTTTTAGCCCCTACTTTCAACTTTACACTCTTTCATAATAAAACTTTAGACCCTCTCTTGTTTCTGTTTTATTATACAGGCCCAGGTAGAAATTTTCAGAAGCAACATCTTTCTGATTCAAAACCCTACTTGGACGATGTCAGAATCTAAAGTTCTTCTCCAAATTTTATCACCTGCATGAAAAAACTGTAGACCACCTTTCAGTCAAACCACTAGGCTTTGCCTTAATTCTAATGATGAAAAACTACAGTCTTTCAAATGGAAACCCTCCTTTCAGACTATTTTAACCTTTAGTCCCTACTTTCAACTTTGAATTTTTTTGCAATGAAAGTTAAGAACTTCTTCTGACTCAATTTTAATTACCATGACATGATTCTAATCTTGAGAAGCTACAGTCTACTATTTCGAAACCCCACTTTGATGCTGTCGGAACTTATTACTCCTACTTTTGATTTTTAACTAATACATCATACAATTTCGGACCCTCTTCCGACCCCGATTCAAACTTCATGATATTATTTAGATTTTGAGGAGCTACAGTCTTTTAGTTGATTCAGATCCACAGGTCCTACTTTGTATCTCAAGAAGCTACAAACTTTTATGCTAAAACCCTACTTTACTGCTACTTAAAACTTTTGCTTCTAATGAAAGCTTTTACGCCTTACAGGATGAAACTTCGGGCCTGTTTTGACTTCTTTGCAATCTGAATGACCTGCTTGAAAACTTTTAGAAATATTTTGTTCTTTTCCGAAACCCGAATTTGAAGATATTTGAAACTATAGCTCCAACTTTAAACTTTAGACTGCTAGAGAATGAAACTTTGGACCCTGTTTCGACTTCATTTCAATTCTAATGACCTGCTTTCAAACTCTCTTTCGAGTCCATTTAAATCTACAGGTCCTAATTTGTGTCTTCAGAAGATACAACCTTATTTTCGAAAACCCTTCTTTGACGCTACTTAAACCTATAGCCCCTAATTTAAACGATTCTTTCTACATAATAGAACTTTGGATTCTCTTTTGACACCACTTCAACCTTCATTTATCCCTTTCTTTAAACTCTCCACACCTTCTTGATGAAACTTAAAATTCTACTCAGATGCTGTCTGAAACTATATACCCTACTTTCAGATCTGAACTCGTAAGCAATAAAACTTTAGACACTGATTTGAATCGATTATAACCTACTAGCTCTACCTCCAATCTTCAGGAGCTGTAATTTTCCAGTTAAAAAAACCTACTTTTAGCCTATTTACACCTATCATCCTTATCCTTGACTTTTGTCTCCTACAGAGTGAAATATTATACAATTATTTGAATCATTTTCAATCTTTTGTCTCTACAACATTTTGGATCTGCAACATTCCAATTTCAATCAATCAATACTTTTCACTCTTGTCTCCTTCAGTATAAAATTTTGAGCAACATTTTGATTAGGTTCCAAAACAGCGGCTCAAATTCAGATCTCTCTGAGCTGCAATCTCTCAACTAAAAACCCTACTGTGGAACTATTTGAACGCATGGTGTCTATTTTCGACTCTAGTCTCATAAAGAAATTAATTTCAGATACTTAGATTTTTATTTCTTGAGGTACTGCAATCTCCCTATTTTAAACCCTTATTTGAATATCTAAGTTAAAAGCCCTTGATTTCAACTATTTCCTCCAACCGAATGGAACTTCAGACAAAATTTTTAATCGTTCCTTATCTACCGACTCTACCTCGAATCTTGAGAATCTCTAATCTTCCAATCGAATCCCTACTTTTGAACTATTGAAACCTATATTTACCTTTTTTCACTCTTGTCTCCTACAGTATCAAATTGAAGACTCAATTTCGACTTGTTCCCAAAATATAGTGGCTCTACTTCAAACCTTTTTGAGCTGCAATCTCTTTGCTAAAAACCCTACTGTGAAACTTTTGAACTCATTGTGTCTACTTTCAACTCTTGTCTCATGAAGAATTAAATTGAAGACACCAGTTTGGATGAATTTCAATCTACCGATTCTGCTTTAAATCTCGATGTACTGCAATGCTCCTATTTAAAACCCTACTTTGGTACTACTTTAGCTAGAAGCTCCTTTTTTTGACTATTTCCTTCAACAAAATGGAACTTCAGACACAAGTTTGAATAAACCCTCATCTACCGACTCTACCTCGAATCTTGAGAATCTATAATCTTTCAATCGAAACCCTACTTTTGAACTATTGAAACCTATATTCACTACTTTTCTCTCTTATCTCCTACAGTTTAAACTTTTGAGCACTATTTCGAATCGTTGTCAATACAAAGGCTCTACTTCTAATCTTTGTGACCTGTAATCTCTTAGCTCAAAACCCTATTGTGAAACTATTCAAACTCATGGTCTCTACTTTCAACTCTTGTCCCCTGAAGAATGAAATTGCAGACACTAGACTGAATCAATTTTTCAATCTACCGACTCTGCTTTAAATCTTGAGGTACTGCAAATTTTCTATTCAAATCCTACATTGGTACTATTTAGGCCAGATGCCCCTACTTTTGACTATTTCTCCAGAAGAATTAAACTTCTGACACAATGCTCAATTGACCCTCATCAACCGACTCTACCTCAAAACTTGAGGAGCTATAATCTTTCAATCAAAAACCCTACTTTCGAACTCTTGAAAGCTATATTCACCACTTTTGACTCTCGTCCCCTAGAGTATCAAATTTTACACTCCATTTCGATTCGGTCCCAAAATACAGTGGCTCTACTTTAAATCTTTGTGAGCCACGATCTTTGAATCAAAAACCCTACTATAAAACTATTCAAACTCATAGTCTCTACTTTCAACTCTTGTCCCCTAAGGAATGAAATCGCAGACACTAGACTGAATCAATTTCAATCTACCAACTCTGCTTTAAATCTTCAGATACTGCAATCTCCCTATTCAAATCCTACATTGGTACTATTTAGGCCAGAAGCCCCTACTTTTGACTATTTCCTCCAAAAGAATGAACTTCAGACAAAATGTTCAATCGACCCTCATCTACTTCAAAACTTGAGGAGCTATAATCTTCCAATCGAAAACTCTACTTTCGAACTCTCGAAACCTATATTCACCACTTCTCACTCTTTTCCCCTAAAGTAACAAATTTTAGACTCCATTTCGACTCGGTCCCAATACAGCGGCTCTACTTTGAATCTTTGTGAGCTGCAATCTATTGATGAAAAACCCTATTGTGAAACTATTCGAACTCATATTCTCAACTTTCAACTCTTTCGCCCTAAAGAATGAAATAGCAGAGACTGGATTGAATCAATTTCAATCTGTCGACTCTACTTTTTATCTTGAGGTACTGAAATCTTCCTATTTAAAATCCTACTTTGGTACTATTTAGGCCAGAAGCTCCTACTTTTGACTATTTCCTCTAACAGAATGGAACTTCAGACACAATTTTTAATCGACTCTTATCTACCGACTCTACCTCGAATCTTGAGAAGCTGAAATTTTACAATCGAAAATCCTACTTTCGAATTATTGAAGCCTATATTCACCACTTTTCACTCTTGTCTCCTGCAGTTTAAAATTAAGGGACTCCAGTTCGACTCAGTCCCAAAATACAGCGGCTCTACTTTAAATCTTTGCGAGCTGCAATCTCTCTACTAGAAGCCCTACTGTGAAACGATTGGAACTCATAATTCCTACCTTCAACGCTTGTCCTCTAGAAGAATAAAAATTTAGGCACTATTTTGAATGAATTTGAAACTACCGAATCTACTTCATATTTCGATTTACTGCGATCTTCCAATTCAACACCCTACTCTGGTATTTTTAAGCCAGAAGCCCCTACTTTTGACTATTTCCTCCAGCAAAATAAAACTTCAGACACAATTTCCAAACAACCCTTTTCTACCGACTCTACCTCGAATCTTGAGGAGTTATAAATCTTCCAATAAAAACCCCTACTTTTGAACTATTGAAACCTATATTTACTACTTTTCACTCATGTCTCCTACAGTATCAAATTGAAGACCCCATTTCGACTCGATCCCAATAGAGCGGCTCCACTTGAGACCTTTGTTAGCTGCAATCTTTTTATGGGAAGCAATCGTGAAATCCCTTCTCATCTAAATTTCCAATCATCTCGCAAAACTTATTTCGATTTATAGTTTAGAAGAACATGTTTGATTCCGACTTGAATTTCTGCAATTAAATTGAGCTATTATCTTTTGCAATCCGAGTATTTGAAATTACATAAGAACCGTTATGGAATCTTACAATAAACATCAGCGAGACAAGAGAAATAATCACTTAACGATATAATCTCAGCATCATGGTTCCGGAAGCGATTACAAAACACGTCTTCAATTCCCTTTCTCTCCAATAAATCCTTCGCGCAAAGCGATCGCTGATTTAATAAATGCGTCATTAGTCAATGCATCTTGAACTTGGCTATCGTCAGGCGCCGATCAGCGATGTATTACTATTGCTCCTCGCGATTGCGGTTTATCCAATTTTTCAATTATTCTCTTCAACTCAGGATAATTGAACCATCTAGCGATTAAAGTGTTAGAAACTAGAGACTGAAGGACTTTATCTCAAGAATGATGGGTAAAATGTATGCATTTTTGGTTCACTGATTAGTTTGTTGTTTTAACATTGTTGTCTGATGTCCATTATTATGGAAAATTTCAGTAATCCTAAGCAGAATATTTTTAATATAGGGAATGTACGAGTTTTTCAGTCAATTGGTCATTTTGAGGTTTCAGCATTCTTATACATTTAAGTGAACCTGGTATATAACCAATTTCAGTACGAGCTCCTTGACAAACTTTTCGATGTGAAGTTTTGAAATTGATAAGTGACCTGATGAATAAGAAGATTACGACAACAAAATTAGGAAACTTCTAACTGACGTTATGTACGAAAAGTGGAAGATGACCCCACTGAAACAATAGTCAACAAAACAAACACCCTCCTATAAAACTCCGTACTTGACAGCAAAACAATATATGAATTATTATCTGCTAATTCTATCTCTTCAGGACTCTACGGACTCCCAAAAATCCACGAAAACAACATTATACTCAGATCGATCGTTAGCGCAACAAACTCATCAACTTACAATCTAGCACGCTTTTCTGCCAAAGAACTGAATCCTTTTGCGTGAAAATCTTCTACCAACTTCCAAAGTTCTATGTCCAATAAGGGCAGCTGCTGCTCAGGGAGAACATCTGGGAAGTGAAATCTTTGACCAATCCAAGCTTGAATCAGAATTCTGGTACCGCTACGTAGACGACACGTTTGTCATCTGGAGACATGGACTAGATTTAGTACACAAGTTTTCCGATTTCATCAACCGATTACATCCTGGGATCCAATTCACCATGGAAATTAAGCAAGAAGGGAAACTGCCTTTCTTGGACGTACTAGATTGTAAAAGATCTGATAACATATTAGGACATAAGGTTAACAGATAATCCACTCATACAAACAGATACCCACACACCTCCTCCCACCACTATCTATCTCAGAAGCATTTTGTCATCAACAACCTTGTTTACAGAGCCGTCTCCATAAAAGATAAAGATAACTTGCAGAAGAAATTACAGAACATTAAACAAAGCTGACTTGTAAAGGAGCATGAGGGTAAAGTCAGGCTACAGCAGATTACTCATGGTTTTAATCTTATAAATATAAACGTACTATAGTAGTATAACCTAATGTAAGATATCTCACTCTCATGTAAATAACCTTTTTCTATGTACATATTACTCACTGTAAAGCGAATAAATCTGTAACTGATTTGAAAGCTTTCAAATAAAAAAAAAAAAAAAAAAGCTAGCATCGTACAATCAAATATATTGTACAATCATATGTTTTCACAAGAAGACATACAGAAGTAGTTGGAGTCCTAAAACACGCTAAAACACTAATGAGAATGGTTGATAGGTTCTGAAAAAAACACTTCATTAGCTAATCAGGTTCGATAAGTACCCATAGTTGTTCCTTTGACCAATCACAGCCATCGTAGAGAGCATATATAAGAACAACATAATCTCTTCAGTTTTTAGTCAGCCCTGAAGGAGTGAATTACAGCGTTTAAGAAACATCAGCAAAACTCTTACTTCTGTACACGGTCGAAACCCCATAACATCTCCTTTTAGAAATAAATGAGTTTTTTTCTGCTAAACCATGTTCGTTTACGAAATTCACTTACTAATATGATGCTAATCCTGATGGAGATGTCAGAATTTTTTGCAATTGAGTAAATGAATGACTTTTCCGTTATACTGTTCAGTAGGGTGTTTTAACGCTCCCTCTTGATATCCATCATAAACAGAATGTTATTTTCGTTGATCAGGTTATTTTCCAATGAAGTAGGTGTACGAGTTTTTTGTTCGGCTGTTTCATGTGGAATTTCAAAATTGGTAACTAATATAATGTCTGTTTCTAATTTATCTGCTGCTGCTGGCTTCCGTCGGAGTCGAGTTTGCATTCGATTCGCAGCTGCGGTTTCGAGTTGTTTTTCGTCCTTCACAAGTTCTCTCTAGATTTGAGTTTTCCCTGTATCAAGCGGTAGGAGTGGGGAGGCCGGCGTTCACGCGCTCTCTCCTCATGGACAAGCGCTCACTTCTCTCCTGCAGTTCAGTTTTCGTCTCAGCCCTTGCGGACTGCCCCTGCGGGTTGCCCCTGCAGGCAGCCGGGTCCTACACTTCAATCATCATTGCCCAGGAGGCTACATCTTCTGGAGGCTACATCTGTGCTAATTTTCCTTAACCAGCCCCAATATTTTTTATGGAATTTTTCCGCCTCGGCATTTAAGCTCCTGGACATTTATGTGGACGGATATATTCTCTTTTGACTGATCTTTGATTGTAGTAGCGTCCTCCCTTGCTGACCCACACCAGTCCGACGTTGTTTCTTCTACTATTCGAGGTGTTGTTACAAAATATGAAACCTAATATGATGTGAATCATGATGAAGATATTTTGTATCTCGATCAGGATATTTTTCGATAAAGAAGATGCATTGCTTATTCCGGCTTAATGTTGAGTTTGATGGTTCATCATTGTTAACCAATATCAATGACGAAATTCGTATAATCTTTCTGACTATAATGTTTCCTAATAAAGATGATCAATGATTTTCCTGTTCAAATGTTCAGTACAAAATTTGAAAAATGTTTCGAAATGTCAATCATTGAGAGGATATGATGTTCCTTGACCAGATTATTTTCTGGAAAATAGATGGATGAGTTTTCTTCATCTTGTTTAAGTGTTGTTTGAAAATTGATCGACATGTATTGATGAAGGTATAAGGCATATTATTCATATTATATTTAAATACAGAAGATGCAGGCGTTCCTTGGCCAACTAGTTAGTATGATAATTTAACATTGTTGTCAGATTTTCATAATAGAGAAGATATCATGTTCCTCGAGCAGAGTGTTTTCATCGTTTGCTATGAATTGGTCAGTTTGCTGATGTAACACTGCAGTCAAAGTTCGATCATAAGGAAAGTTCAATGTTTTTCGACCAGAGTGTTTTTCATGGAGAAGCTGCGTGAGTGTTTCTACTAGTGTTGTTTTCTTCTAGTAACGAAGTACGTATAATGTTTCAAATCAAGATTTTTCCCGGTGTTCTTTAAAAATTTTTTTCAATTGCAGGAAATCAATCATAATGAAGATATTAGGTATATCCTGATTGGATTATCTAAGGGAATGGCTGTTCAAGTTTTTTGGTTTTTTGATCAGTACAACATTTTATCGTTGTTGCCTGATGGCAATCATGAAGGATGTTTAATGTTTCTTGATCAGGGTGTTTTTCGATCAAGAAGATCTACTTGGTTCTTGTAACTTTGCTTCACGTGATGTTTTGAAATTAATAACTTGTTCAATGTCAATCATGCTGAAGGTATTACGTATCTTGAACAGAATATTTGTCCAATAAGGGAGATGTAGGCATCTGCTAGTTTACTAGTCAGTTTGATGTTGAACTTTGCTGTGGAATGCTGAAGATAGACAATATAATATGTCCGACCAAAGTGCTCACGAATAAATAACATGGATGATTTTCTTCTACTAGTTCAAGTCCTATTGAAAAATTTATCGACTGATATTGTATCAATCGTGATGAAGGTATAAGGTATCTTATTCAGATTATATTCTAATGGAGAAAATGCATGGAATCCTTGGTTTCCTGGTTAGTATGATGATTCAACATTGTTGTCTAGTGTCAATCATAAATTATATGTCATATTTGTTGGTCACGGTGTTTTTAATGTATACGATGTATGAATTTTTTGGTCTGCTGATCAGTTTTCTATTGTAAGATTTTTTTCTAGCTCTGGACATGAAGTAGGTATGATTTTCTCTGACCCGGGTGTTTTTCAGTAAAGAAGAAGAATGAGTTTTCCATTCTACTGATCAGTTCCAACTTTATTGTCTGCTGTTAATCACAATGAGTATTTATTGCTTATTCATTATGGTTTTCTTCAATAAAGAAGTTGAATGAGTTCTTTTTCAATTAGCCCAAGTGTTCTTTTCGAATTTGGATGTTTTTCATAGGGAAGATGAATGAGTTTTTTGTTCCACTGATCAGTTCAATGTTCCCACTTTATTGTCTCATGTTTATGATCAAGAGTAGATAATGTTCCTCCATTACGGTCTTCATAAATAAAGAAGTTGAATGAGTTTTTTCTTTACCAGTCTAAGTGTTCTTTTGAAATTTATTTGATTGTATGAAGTCATTCTTAATGAAGATATTAGGAATCTTGATCGGATAATTATCTTATGGAATAGATGTATAAGTGTTAAGGTCTACTGCTCAGTACACTATTTTATCGTTGTTGTCTGGTAGTAATCATGAAGGAGGTTTGATTTTTCTTGAGCAGATGGTCTACTGCTCAGTATACTATTTCACCATTGTTGTCTTATTTCGATGATAACAGAGGTTTATTGTTTCATGATTAGGGTGTTTTTTATAGAGAAGATGAATGAGTTTTCTGTTCTTCTGTTCAGTTTGATTTTCCAACTTCATTGTCTAATGGTTATCATAATGAGTATATAATGTTCCTTCATTTCGGTTTTCTTGAATGAAGAAGTTGAATGAGTTTCTTTAGTGCTCTAAGTAGCCTTTTGAAATTTGTTCAATTGTATGACGTCAATCACAATGCAGATGTTAGGTATCTTGATAGGATCATCATCCAGTTCAATAGATGTATGAGTGTTTGTTCTACTGCTCAGTATACTATTTTACCATTGTTGTCTGATGTCAATCATGAAGAAAGTATCATGCTTCTTGGCTAGAGTGTTTAAATGTAAACGAGGTGTCAGTCTTTTGGTCTGCTCATCATTTTGCTGTTGTAAATATGTTTAATTTCGGTCATAAAAAATTATAATGTTTCTGACAATGTTGTTGTTTATCCAAGAAGATCAGTGCAGTTTTTCGTTCTGCTGGTCAGTATAATATCCCCTTGTTGCTGTCTATTGTCAACCATGAAGAAGACAATGTTTCTTCTCCAGTTTTTCTTTAAAATAAAGATGATAAATAACATCATACAATAATTGTAAAATATCAGGTTGACTAGCGGAATAAAAATTGTTGCATCTCCTTCAATAGGAAATAACTTGGTTGGTCAAGAAATGTACCAACTTTCAATATCTCCATCTACATCCAAGTGTTTCAGGCTTTAGCGAGAATGAAGTTTTGAGAAAGCAAATGGTGACGGGTGGGAAGAAAATATTTTCCTGCAGCGACTTGAGCGATACGAGGCAGATAAAAATAAAAAGGTAAGGAAAAAAAATCGTGAGAGGTGTACGGACAGGTAAGTACACGCGCTTCGAATAGAGTGCTTTTAACTTGGCAGTCAGCCGAGATTCAAAGGATCGTGTTGCAACGCTCTTCCTCAAGGTTCTGGAACGGCTATAGAGGCGTCCCGTAGGCGTTAATCGTTAAACGCATTCCACCTTAGAGGTTATGTTGCAAAACCTCGCGAGTCGCGAATTGTGTTTAATGTTCATGTGTTCTCGTTAGCCGCGATTCACACGTCCTTGATTCAAGTTCAGTTCCAGGTGACATGGCTTAGGGTTCAAACAAATTTTTGCAAATTTTATTCAAGTTTCTGCCAATTATGTATTTTCAGCAAAGTTTGAGTTATTGCATTGGGATGCATACAAATTCGAGTACTATAAATTGAAGAGAATACGAGTTTGGGTTCATCTAGTTGATAAGCAACAAGATTCTCGGTATTCCTGCCAACCAAATTTTGAGATATCCAATCATAAAAACATCCGTATAAGAACTGAGGAAAAGGAATTTTCTCATTGGGAAGGAATCTAAACTTCGAACGATTCAAACAGAAACCATTTGATTTCGAATAGATTGAATTGAACTTGAGCGCAATTTAGGTGACAAGACGCATAATCCAAATTCATATTTTTCCAACTTTATCATGTGTTCTTTGCGTTTTTTCTCAAAAAGATAGATTTGAATTGAGGGAGATTCTGAACTCTGAATTACCCAACTAGAAAGCATAGAAATTCCAATCCTTCTAAATTTGAAATGATACAAGTTTGGATTTATTCAGTTGGAAAGCAACCAAACGTTGATCCTGATTCAGGTGACACGAGAAGCGAAATTCCAATCCTTTCTTCTTAAACTTCATCATCTGTTTTTCTAGATCCTTTCCTGCATGAATGGCTTCAGAATGAAAAAGTTCCTGAATTTTGAATCATCCTTTAGGAAGCGTCCAAGTTTCAAGCCTTCAAATTTGGAAAGCAACAACATTTTGGGTACTCCTAGTTGAAAAAGCATCCAAGATTGAATACCTCCGATTGAAAAAGGATCCTAATTCTAACCCATTTTTAACTACGAAAAAACTAATTCTTTTTGGTACAAGGTTCATAATTTTAGTTGAAAATCCCAAGAATTGATGGCAGATCATAAAACTTATTCAAAATGTATAACTACTCTCGTAGAAATTTATTTCATTTTTGAGATTCACCTTTCCACTGCAAACTCAACTACACATTTTGTCTCAAATTGACTCTTTTCCTGTCTTTTTCTTCTTCTTCTTTGGTATTTTTCGGAAAGTTTACTTTTTTTCGAAAATTAAATCGATCTTTTTTTTCAAAAATTCACCATGTTTCCGATGTTTTCATCTGTTTTGGTTAGATAAAAATGGTGTTAAAAAATTCCTTCTTTAATGAAAGGGGATATTTTAATTGAAAATTAAACCAATCCATTTTTGGTTGTAAAATGTATTTTGACAAAATTTGTCTTGTTTGCAGAATATCAATCTTCTTGGGGAAGATTTTCCCCGTGAGAGATGCAACTATATTGTTGAAAATTCATCTTTTTAGATCGAAATTTACTGAGTATTCAAAAGTTGATCTACTTTGTTGGTTGAAAATTATTCTGATTTGTTAAACGTTAATCTTTCTGGTTGATGATTCAAATATGCTGTTGAAAATTCGTCTATTTACATTGATTTGAATATTTAAATAAATTTTTTCTTTCTTTGATATGTAATTCTTCTATTAAAAAATTCAAACAATTAATTTTTGATTGTTGAATTATATTCTCAAGATGATATTGATACTATTTATTCGAAAATTCGTGCAATTCGTTGGGAATTCATCTTTTTCGATTGAAGTTTACTGAGGGTTTTAATTTGACCTACTTTGTTGGTTCCAAATTGATCTGAATTGTTGAAAGTTCATCTTTATGGTCGAATTTTAATTACGTTGTTGAATATTTGTCTATGTTCATTGGATGAAATCTTTTGAATAATTTTTTTTATCAAAAAGTAATTCTTCTAATGAAAAATTCAACTTTTTATTTTATAATTAGTAAATTATATTCTCAAGATGATATTGATAATATTTGATCGGAAATTCGTGCATTTCGTTGAAATTTATCTTTTTGATCTAAATTTACTAAATATTTTGAATTTGACCTACTTTGTTGGTTGAAAATTGATCTGCTTTGCTAAACCTTAACCTTTCTGGTTAATGATTCAAATACGTTGTTGAAAATTTGTCTATTTTCATTGATTTGAATATTTAAATAAATGTTTACTTTCTTTGAAGTGTGATTCTTCTATTAAAAAATTTAACCAAATAATTTTTTATTGTTGAATTATATTCTCAAGATGATATTGATAATATTTGATCGAAAATTCGTGTGTTTCGTTGAAATTTATCTTTTTGATCTAAATTTACAAAATATTTTAAATTTGACCTACTTTGTTGGTTGAAAATTGATCTGCTTTGCTAAACCTTAACCTTTCTGGTTGATGATTCAAATATATTGTTAAAAATTTGTCTATTTTCATTGATTTGAATATTTAAATAAATGCTTACTTTCTTTGAAGTGTGATTCTTCTATTAAAAAATTCAACCAATTAATTTTTTATTGTTGAATTATATTCTCAAGATAATATTGATACTATTTTATCGAAAATTCGTGCGATTCGTTGGGAATTTATCTTTTCTGATTCAAATTTACTGAATTTTTTTAATTTGACCTACTTTGTTGGTTCCAAATTTATCTGAATTGTTGAAAGTTCATCTTTATGGTTGAATTTTCAATTATGTTGTTGAATATTTGTCTATGTTCATTGGATGAAATCTTTTGAATAAATTTTTTTTTATCAAAAAGTAATTCTCCTAATGAAAAATTAAACTTTTTAATTTTTAATTAATAAATTATATTCTCAAGATGATATTGATAACATTTAATCGAAATTTACTGAATATTTTGATGTTGACTTACTTTGTTGATTGAAAAATGATCTAATCTGTTAAACTTTAATCTTTCTGGTTGGTGATTCAAATGTGTTGTTGAAAATTCGTCTATTTGCAGTAATTTGAATCTTTAAATAAATTTTGGTATCATTAAAAAGTAATTCTTCGAATAAAAAATTCAACTAATTAATTTTTTATTGTTAAATTATATTATTAAATTACTTTATTAAGATGACATTGATACTATTTGATTTAAAATTCGTGCAATTCGTTTGAATCTATCTTTTTTGATCCGAATTTACTGAATATTTCAAATCTGACCTACTTTGTTGGTTTCAAATTGATCTGATTTGTTTAAAGTTCATCTTTATAGTTGAATTTTCAATTATTTTGTTAAAAATTCATCTATGTTCAATGAATGAAATCTTTCGAATAAATTTTTTCATCGAAAAATAATTTTCCTAATGAAAAATTGAACTGTTTAATTTTTGATTGTGAAATTATATTCTCGAGAGGATATTTATACTATTTAATTGAAAATTCTTGCGATTCGTTAAAATTTAATCTTTTATGATCGAAATTTACTAAATATTCTAAAATTTGACTTACTTTATTGGTCGAAAATTGATCTGATTTGTTAAAAGTTCATCTTTCTGGTTGATGATTCAACTATGTTGTTGAAAATTCGACTATATTAAATTCAATCTTTTGAATAAATATTTGTTTCTTCGGAAAGTGACTCTTTAAATGATAAATTCAGCTTATTCATGTAAAATAATGTTCTTAAGATGAACATAATACTATTTGATCAAAAATTAGTACAATTTGTTAAAAATCCATATTTTTTTATCGAAATTTACTAAATGTTTCGAAGTTTACCTACTTTGTTGGTTGGAAATTGATCTGAATTGTTGAGAGATCGTCTTTATGGTTGAATATTCAACTATGTAATTGAAAATACGTCTTTTAATACAAACCTAATCTTCCAAACATTCCATGAAGAGTAAAATTATTCTGTTGAAAATCAAGTTACTATAAAGTTACTTTTTTGCTCAAAAATTCAAATGTTTCTTTGAAAATTAGTCCTTTTGGTATAAAATGGACCTTTTCTTGGTTCAAAATGCAATATTATTGGGTTATAAATTCAGCCGTTATATTCGACAAAAGTTTATCTGCTTCATACCAAGTTTGATTATTTTAGTTGAAAATGGATATTCTTGTTGAAAATTTAACTGGTTTCGATTTATTAAATCACCTTCTGTTGTTATTAAATTATCTATTAGGTTTTAAAGACATCTCCTTTATCTTGGGAATCAACCAATTTCCTTACATCAATAATTTCTTACCTGAAATGCAATAGTTTTTTTTTTTATTCAGTATTTTGGATTCGAAAATCAACTTTTCAGCCTAAAATTTTTCTTTCCAATTGGAAATCCATTATTAAAGAAGAAAAAATTGATAAATCATCGATATTTGTAGCATACTCTTAGAATATTGCTATAGATTCTCTTTCGTAAGTGAAAAGTAATTTGCATGAATCTTGTCCTCTTCCTCATAAAACATGATAAATACCTCACTTTTTACAACAAAGTATGAAAAAGTCAATGTTATTTAAATCAATTCCAAACACATAAGTGACAAGTTCTTATCTCACACTCAGTGCAAAAAAAAGATAAAAAAATATAGATACTCAAGGTAAATAAAAACGGGCAATAAACATAAAAATCCACTAATTTACTACTGCACTCTCATCTCTAAAATGTTTCGACACAAATGCAAATTAAAATTCGCATCCAAAAGACTTGAATGGATGACCAGTAAGATCAATGCAAAATTATGACCAAAAGTGTGAATTTCATGTTTGTTTATTCGCGGGTGAGCATAAATTGTCACCTCGTCTCTTTCGAGGCTGATGAAACTCGAATCCGCGAATTTCAAAAAATTGAAAATTTCGCATCTTGTTTCCACGGGAATGATTTCGACATTTTGAAAAATAAAATTCCAAGCAAGGCTTTAAATTCTGCCCACAAATTCTCACGAGGGACACCACCTTGCGCCGTTTACAAGGAGCGAGCAAACTGAAACAACTTCAGCTTAGTTGCGTAATACGCAAGCGACGAAGGCAAGCGGGATCGCAGTCCAGTCCATTTATATACCTACACGAAGCTGTTTTTTTTCTTTTTTTTTTCCTCTCTGGCATTTATCCGTAATATACTTCCGATTGGCAAATGCGACGTTTTCGAGATTCCTGGATCTGATAAGAACACCGGTCCTCCAGATAGAGCACTGGAAATTGCCTACCTTGGACTGGCGTTCTTCGACTTGAAATCTGCGAGAGCCTTTGCAAAACATATAAATTTAGTGCATTTTTTTTATTTGGAAGAGAAATTAATAAGAGAATGTTGAGGATATTATTTACTAGCTTCTGTTTGTATGAATGTGTGCGTATGGAAAGGAGCATACAACTCAATGCGTAATACGCAAGATATTTAGAGTTTCAAAAGTGTACTTTTTTTTATTTTGTAATAGAATAGGAGAAAAATTGAGACCTGGAACCTGCTGGTTTTTGATGAAAATGTGTCATTTTTAAAGTAGTAGTGAAAAATATAAACTTTTCATTAGGAACAATAATCTTTTAGGCAAGTTTTGATTAAATACTAGAATTAATGATCAAGTAGTTGGATTTTCAGTTGTAGAATATTCATTTTTTAACTAAACATCGAATTATCAACCAAGAAGATAAATATTCAAGAACACCAATTTTTTACTAATAAAAATGAATCTCTAACGAAATACATAAGTTTTCAACTGAAAAAGAGAAACTTAAAAATGGCTTTTCAACTGATTCTTTAATTTTTAAACTAAAAATGATCTTGATTTTAAAAAGAACAACAGACAAATTCCACAAGAAGATACGAATTCATAATTTATAATTGTGGAATTTGGAACACAATAATTATATATTTAAACAAATAATATGCTTTTATTACTCTTCGAGAGGAAGAAGTCATGATTATCATTTCGGATTAAAATTATACTTTTATTTAGTAATATTTGATCAGAAAAAATTAACAGTCATTACTTTTCCTGTTATTTTTCACCTTGAAGGGTATGTGATATTTCCTAATTAAAAATAGATAAATTTTCTACTGAATAGTTAAATTTTTACCCTAAGAGATTAATTTAAATTCAAATAATAAATCATCATTTATAGATATTAATTTCCAACAAAGAAGTTTATTAATTAAGCGGTGTAGTTTTTGTCGACCAGGGCAGTTGAATTTAGGAAAAAATTCCATCTTTCCTAAAAGAAGTTAAAGTGTCAAAAACAATCGTAAAATCTGCAAGTAGAAAAGATACATTTCAAACAAGAAGATCCATTTTTCAGACAAGTTTATAAAAAAATCTAGAATTTTCTACCAAGTTGTTAAATTTTTAGAAAGAAAGATCAATCTTGAAACCAGACACATGAATTTATAACCAAAAATGGGGTAACTGAATTCAAATTTTGAAAATATATGTTTGAAAAATATAAACAACGAATCCACAACAAAACCGTTAAATTTGTGATTTTAGAGATTAATTTTCAATTGAAAAAGATGAATTCTCTATAAAAGAAGGAAAGGAAAATAACAGATTGTTCGAATTCGAATTCGAAAAGTCGAATTTCAACTGATAAAGATAAATTTTTAGCCATAAGAGAAAGAAAATCAGACAGACTGTTAAATTTTTAAGCAAAAAACGCAATTCTTCTACAAAATAGTTGAATTTTAAAACCAAAATACAAATTTTCAATAAAACAGTTCAATTATGAACAAAACAGATAAATGTTTAACCCATATAATAAACCATCAACTGAAGAGATTAATAATTAAAAGAGGAGTCTGTCAACTGATAGGTTTGATTTGCAATTGGAAAAGATGAATTTTCAAATTAGAAGATTAATTTTTGAGCCGAGTTTTTTAAAAATATCAGAACTTCTAATCAGAAGGTGAATATAAAAATTTATAATCAGAGAATATACATTTAATGCAAAAAAAATGAATTTATAACTTGATAGTTCAATTTTTAATTAAAAAGATGAATCCGAAAATAATGAGTTTATTTCTCATTCATGAGAAGTCGAGTTTTGAACTAAAAAAGATGAATTTAAAAAAAAAGAAAAACGGAGTTGACTATATTGTTACTATTTTAGGGAAAAGTACGAGTCCTTACCTGAGTAGGTAAACTTCCAACCAAACAAATAAATTTTCAACCAAAGTAATAAATTTTCAACTAAAATGATAAATTTCTTACGGGAAAAGTTATTCTTGAACAAAAGAGTTCAACTTTTACCCGAGTAATACAATTTTTACCGTAAATATGAATTTTGAATTTCAAAGGTCAATTTTATACAAAAAAATGAATATTCAACAAGTGACATTAATTTTCAATCAAAAAAGTAAAATAACAATGAATTTTCAACAAATTAGTATGACATTCAAACACAAAGGATTTGAATTTTTGAACGAAATGAGTTGAACTCAGCAAAGAAAAAAAAATGTATAAAAATGAAAATTCAATTTTGGAAAAATGAGATGAGATATTATATCCAATAAATAATCCATTTGAAGATGAATTTTAAACTGTAAAAGATAATGTTTGATTCTGATCCAAAAAAGTTGGTGTCTCCACCAATCATAATAGTTAGATCTTCATTTAAAAGGATGGATAGTAAATTCTGTTATTATTATTTTCTTGTTACTAAAAATGTTTCGTTAGATTCCAGGAAACTCCTTTGAATATGGTGAAAAAAACTGCGATTTTCTTCTATGAGTCTAAATATCAAATTTTCTGCAAAACAGTTGAATTTTCAACTCAGAATTCGACTTTTCATCAAAACAGTTGGATATTTCAACCAACAGGTTGAGTTTCAGTAGGATTGTTCAAGTTTTAACAAAGCAATTTTATTTTCAAACAAGTAATTAAGATATCAACCAAAAAAGATGGATTCTCATCTAATTATAGTGTGAGGTTCAAAAAAACAGATGGATAATAATTTCTGTGAATATTATTTTCTGGATACCAAGAGTGTTTTTATAGATCCAAAAAAATTTTCTAAAATATGCATAGAATCCCCTAATTGCCTTATATATGTAAAAAGAAGTTTGAAAATTGACTTTCAAAGAAGTTGTTATGTTTTCAAGCAAAAAACATTTTTACTTTGAATAAAAACTAGTAGAACTCCCCCAAAAAAGATGAATTTACATGGATTTACAATCAAATAGTTCAATTTCTCACAACAAAAAAAAAATTCCAAGCAAGAAAATTTTCCAGTTATCAAAAAACGAACCTTACCTAAAAAAATTCAATTTTTAATCGAATGATAAAAAATAACCAGATTGTTGGATGCAAGTATTACACAAAATAGTAGAATTTTTCACCCAAAGTAAGAATTTTCAATAAAACAGTGGAATTTTTATCCAAAGTGATCAGTTTGAAAAAAAACCGTATGTAACTATATTTCAAAACAAATAATATAATATTCTTACTTGGAGATTTTGAACCTGAATCAATAAGAATCTGATCTTCAACCAAAGAGACGAATATTTGAATCCGAAATTGCAAATTTTATCCCTAATGGGCCTATTTTTGTAGATTTTGGACGATTTCCAAATTAAAGGTGAAAAAATATCGCATTTTCCGGAGTTGGGTATAAATTCAGTTTTTGAACATAGTTAACAGAGTAAGAAAGTTAACAAAGTTTCCAACACAAAGAGACGAACTTTTCAAAACACGTTGGAATAAAAACCAAGAAGGATCAATTTCTTTTAGAATTGTGGAATTTTTAACCAAGGAGATACATTTTCTGGTAAAAAAAGCAAATGATCAACAAATTACATGAAATTTGAACTTTTGACAGAAAAAGAAGAATTCATAACCGTAAATGGAATAGTAAACTTTTAAGTTGAGAAGATTAATTTTGAATTTAAAATA